>JAASFI010000039.1:0-77476 GCA_023333705.1 Globisporangium viniferum | reverse complement strand
TGTACACAAAGAACGTGGTGTACCGGGAAATCTTTGGGGCTCGAGGTTGAAGCACAGAATAAGAAAATTAGGATAGGATAAAACGAATACAAACAACACCCAAACGAAAGACAACAGAAACAAGAATAACAATTAGGATAGGAAACAAGAAGAAGCACCAAACCAAAGAAAACAAAGAACAACAGAAAAAGTAGAAACGTAAAAAGCAAATAAAAACACATGTTGCATGTGAACCACTGTCTTCCCAAGCTAAATCTCTGGAGACTTCTGAACATAAAGACACATACAATTACTTTGGACTCCACATAAACCCCCACCCGCGTAGCGGGCGGCGCTCGGCTAGTCTAATATATAATTTAACGTTGTCTGTCTGTCTGTCCCGCCCCAAAATATCACGGTCCATTTATTTAATTTTGGAAAGATGACGGGTAGAAAGAGAAATATCTGGGTCAAAAACTGAGGGAGGGGAAATAGTGAGAATGCAGGCAGATTATTGAGAAAAAAATGAAGGAAGACAGGACCCCACACAGATTCGGCACGGACTTGCTTGGCTTGCCCGCGTAGCGGGCACAAAAACCTTGTGATACAAAAAATAAGAAACTATCAGTTCATGGATGTAATTGGACTCTTGAAAAAGGCGAGTTTATACTACACATGTCAGGACGCACATGTGCTATCGAAATTAATCTCGCTCTGTGTGAGAATAGTGTTTCATGGTCGGAAACATTAACCGTTACTGAAAATGAGGCCTCTTTGGAGATCACAACTCTGTTTATGTGTCTTACATGGAGGTATTTTGAGCAACAAAAATCTTGACTTTCTGTGTCTTATATCATACGCGCTTATAAAGAGAGCCAAAGACAAACTTCTATACTAATTGATTTGTTCCAGGCTTCCGTGGGTCATACACACAAAGTGTCACATTTAGCGGCTTTTACAAAGAGGGCTGACTGTACCATCCCGGAAACGCGTTTTCGCCGAACATCGTGGACGATGTGTTCCATGTGAGATGTCGCCTCTGTAGACTCCTTCGAAATCCGTCGTAAATCTTAAACTTGCGAAAGCGACTGCTGCAGCGCAATCAATATGGCGCTGTGCCTTCGTCGCGTACTTGCAGCAGTAATAAAGTCGGTTCGTTGCGTCTACGCCACCGAACATCACTTAAATGTCGTGGTTGCACTTGAATGAAGCCATAATCGTCGGGTTGTATCCATTCACGTACTCATGAGCCAATTTTCACGCAGTCACGACCGAAGAACCGTGAAATCCCGTTTCAAAACTCTCTCACGCGAAAATTTGTACCAGCGAAGTAAAGCGCTTGAAGTTGCTCTGCTGCTCTTAAAGCAACTCCCGGTGTGGCACCACCAGTGCATGTTGAGAGCCATCACCAAACTTGTCATGATGTAGTCCCGAATTGACCTGGGCAATCGTCCATCGTCTGAACTGGGTGGTGTTATATCAATCAGCTGAGTCATCGCGTCACGCCTAAACGGGTCTTCATCTGGACGACGATGCGCATTCTGTGGAGAATCACTTATGCATAGTATCCGTCTCGCAAGGGAAGCTTCGTCTTCGTTCACCAATTTGCCAAAAAGTCATCCCGGTCCCGCATCACTGCCTCGGCGTGTTGAAAGGAGACTCGGCGTTGCAACTCAGCTTCTACCTTTTGCAAGATCTCATCTCGTAAAAGCCGCATCTCGATTGCAGGCCAATTTCTTGGTCTGTTCTGAAGGAGGAGTTGCCTCAGCGCATGCTGTGCACTTGATCGATGACCACACGACTCCCACACGACAAGCGCAGGTTCTTTTTGCAACTTTTTTGTTGAACCCGAACCTTTGCAATCTTGCTTACGCGCACCCGGTGGGATTGAACGAGACGTGATTGTCCCCACAGAGTTGCAGCTGGTACGCGGATAGCACTGTTACGAATTCAGTGCCTCTGCAGATTGAAGAATATCAGTGTAGGCTTCCATCCGCTTCTTGAAGTCGTCATAACTCCGGGCATTTTTCTCTTCGTAGTCTTGAGCGTTGATTGGGGCTCCGAAAACCCATATCAAGAAATGGATGTGAAGCGTCCCTCGACCTTGAGTCTCAACCATGCCGAAATACCCCTTCGTTCGACCAAACAATCCACCTTTTTCTCTAAAGACACTTGTTTTTGGGTCGACACCGAGCACGTTGGCGATGAAGACTTCCACGGCCCGCATAAAAAGACGTGCGGATGCGCAGTCATCGGACATAGCGGCTTGCTTCATATCCGTTTCCGTTGGGACCCGGGCTTTAAGAACATCAAACAATTTTTCCACAAAGCACCCCTGTGTAATGCGCCATGGCGAAGGAGTTGTCGGAATTTGGTCTCCGCGTGACAAACATCGATGGTTGACCGTAACGTGTTTGGTAGGCGAACGCTTCGGATCGGCAGTGTCGGCGCTCTGTGTTGTTTCCCCAAACAGCAATAGAGTCAAGATCCACTGATTTTAAGAATCGCTCAGCACCTGGATTTGGCAGATGCTGCTGGGACTGGCCCCCTTTACTTGCGCTCCTTGTCTAATAGAGCGACAGCTAAATCGTCGCTTGATATGGCCTCGTATCCTTCAAGAACACTTGGATATCGCTTACACTTGACAGAGGTCATCGTGTCCATGTTTTCAACCGCCAGACGAACGAACGCAGTCAGCATAAACGCCGCATCTTGAACAAATTGCCTTGAGCTGAGAAGAGAGCAATAGTGCATGCACTCTCGCTTGGATAAGGGGTTTACTTCGTTTCACCCGGGTTACCTCGTCCAAACGGAAGAGGTGCGCATGCATTTGAGCCTCCAGGCTATTGTCGTGAGCAAACCGAGACGAATGTTGAACTCTCAATTGTGGTTCAGCCGGAGCGTCGTGAACATTCAACTCAAATACTCGTTGCATGAACTCCAGATCCGGATTAACGTCCGGTGGAGTCAAGAGAATATTCCGCTCGATAATAGAGCACTCGCTCTCCTGGGAAACACTGGCGCTGTCGCTTCGACAAACAACAGATTCTTGGTCTCGATCGACTTGGTCTGCAAAATCGCTCGAGGCTTCATCCTACTCAATTAAGATCCGTTCGCACAAAGACAAGGCCTCTTCTATTGTTTGTAACGACCCACTGTTGATCTCGACTTGCGCATAGAACGGGCTGTTCCCCTTGAAGAAGCACAGCAGCTCACTGGCAACCGTTCCCCGTGCACGATGCAGTTTGCGAATATCTTCAATCTGCGGGGTTGTCGTTGGTCCGGCAAGCACAGCTCAGTAATTGCAGGTTTCGTTGATGCGAGGCGGTAGCACCGTCGCTGGAGGCCCTGGGGGTGGAGTCAAACGCCATGCAGTGCGATAGTATTGCTCTGTGAGATCCACCGCGCGTCACCCTTGTTTGGGCAACAATTGTGACTAGCTGGGTCATCACTTGCTCAATCCAAGTTGCAAAGATGCGAGGGCAGTGTGCCCACAAAGAACCCATTGGCGATTGCAAACTTGGGCGGTTTTTCACAGTTGTGAGAGATTCGTTGCTGCATTCCTTGCAAATTCGAACTTGTAGTCCACCGTTTCCGGTGCTCTTGATTTCACTCCTTGACATCATGATACCTTCGAACATGTGGTGAATATCACTGCACTAGTATTGATTCATCAACAGGGGTGGTAGTCCGCCATCTGGAACGCGTAGAGCCAGGTTCATTTCTGCAGAAAACTTGAATTGTCTACAACTACAAGTAGGCACTGACTCCGCAACACCAGACGATCGCAGACCGCGCAGGTCCACTCGTCGAGACCACAAGCACCAATGCTACCACGTGTGGGCCGAGCTCGAGAGGCACAGCCCGAAAGTGGTGATCGGCGAGTTTAACCCGAGCATCCCGAACGACATCGTGTACATCCAGGCGCGCAGCACCAACATCTATCACGGGTCCTCGCTCGCGGCGCTCACCGAGCTCGGCAAGAAGAAAGGGTACGAGCCGATTTCGACGACGACGTTTAATGCGTTCTTCGTCAAGAAAGCGTACTACCCGCTGTTCGAGATCCCGGACAACGACATCAACAAGATGCACGACGTGACCATGCCGACCGAGTTCTTCTAACTCTACGACGGTACGATCAAGATCGCGGGCTGCAAGAAGCTCATCTGGAAGAAGATCCCGATCGCGGACCGCGACATCCAGGCGCTGCCGCCTGCTGAGCGCGGCTTCCCGTGCCTCCCGGTCGACCGCGACGTGATCACGACCGCAGAGAAGCACTTCGAGAAATGCAAGCGCGAGAACATCCAGGACGTCGATTTCTTTGTGCAGAGCGGTCGCGACGCGTTCCAAAAGTACAGCGTCGAGGTACCTTTGCGAAAGAGCTTTCACTGATGCGGTTTGTGAGGATGGATGGCTGTGGTTCATCGCTGCTGTTCGTGTGTTTTGCTCACAACCTTGTAGGATATCGGACGAGTGCTCCGCTTTGCGTTCAAGGTCTGCGTGGACTCGAAGGAGAAGGAGCTAGCGATCGAGCGCGTGTGGACTACCTGCGTCGACTTTTACCAGCAGGAGCTCGCGTGAGCCAAGCATTCGCAAGCGATTCAGTGGTGCGTTCGTTTGTCTTACATGTGGTCATAGAGAATTCGCGTTTAATTGGTTGTGTCGTAATTTAACACTACAGGCTGAAGGAACTGCTCCGCGTCAAGCCACGGTGCTCCTCATCCGAGCGCGAGTGGATCTTCGCGGGCATCGGCGAGTGCTTCCTGCGCGAACGGGACTTTGAGCAGGCCGAGCTCTACTTGCAAACCGCGCTGGCGCTGGACCGCGACTCCAAGAGCACGCTAAAGTCTCTGGTAGGGTGGTTGATGGATTTTGTCAACGTTCATGATTTATTTGGGGTTTTATACAAAGTAGCTGTTGGTGGTGGGAGGGAAGAGGGGGTCATTTTGATGCAAGGCTTGCTTATGAGGTGGTGTGTGCGATGGTCTGTTTCTTGTGTGGGTAGGCGAAGCTGTACACCAAGACCAAGGACCTACCTGCGCGCGACGAAATGGTCGATCGGATCCGAAAGTTGGAGGAGACGTAGACGAAATAATCCCCCCCTAGTAGAACAAACGGCGCAGGTACAAACAGATCCCTAGAAGGCAGCTGGTGGTCTCTGGCTCGCAAAGCTCTCGATTATCGCGCCTTCACCTGCTGCTCGATGCTGTTGAAGATGCTCCTCCATGAGCGCGTTCTCAATCACAGAGTACATGTACGTGGCGGTCTTCTGGTACGTGTGAAGGATGATCTCGGTCAGGATGCCGGCCTCCACTGGTCGTTCCGGATGGCTGTCGTCACTGTCGGACGAGCCAAAATCCTCACTCACCTGGTCTGGATCGCTCAGCGTTGGCGTGAAGTGGCCGACGCTCTGCAAGATGCACGAGTCGGGGGACCCCGGCAGCGGCATCATTCGGATCCTATTTTGTTTCCCCACATCACAACAACAGTTTTGCAATGAGACAACTGTGGTACTGGAGGGACAACACACGACACTAACTCACTCATGCATGCAAACCATTCCCCACTTCCCATTTCCCACAAAATAACAAACGAACGTACCAGCCTTTCTCTAGGACTGTGAACCTGCCCTTGGCGCTCTTCTTCTTCGCGCCGCACTCGCCATGCGAGACGTACGTGACCACGGTGCAGTCCGCTTCGTGGAACTGGCGGATCGCGGCGCTCGCAGTCATCACGCCGACCTGGTCGCCCACGGGGAACTCCATGCTCGTGGTCGCAAAGTACGCGTCGCTCGTTGACTCGACTTTCTGCGAACAGCAAAAGCAGACAAAAATCAGTATGGGCTGTTTGTACCAGCACCAATTGCAGGTACAGAGGCCCCCGCTCCAGCCCATTCATTGCGTATAGTAGCTCTTCGCTAACAAAGCGTATGCTTACTCTGGATAGCCCCTCGACGAGCTGCTCGATGTTGCTCGCCTGCGCGATGAACTTCCACCACTCTCTCGCGACCGAGCGGAACGGAAACGGGAACCGCCGCACCTCGATCGTCTCGACGCGGATCGCCGCGTCCGAGTCGAGCAGCGTCTTGCAGACGCGGATGTTGATGCTCCGGTGGTCCTTGACGATCTCGTGCACCTGCATCGCGCGCATCACCTCGTCCGTGCGGAGGTACTCCTTTCCGGCGCTCTCCATGAGCTCGTCGTACAGGTTCCCAGTAGCCGCAGCTTTTCGTTTGCGGCGCTGGAACGGCACAGGGCTGTTCGATACATCGGCACCGAGTGCCTACGTAGCATTCATAAAACATAAAAACAACCGACCATGACTTAACAACACGCCAAATGGACAGAGCTTAACATAGCAGTAGCAATCGACAATGGACACCACGTACCACAAGGCTCGGCCGCTTTCGGATAATCTTCTCGAGCGACTTGGAGAACTTGAGCTGCGCCTCGAGCTGCTCCTTGAGCCTCGCGTTCTCGCTGAGCGACTTCTGGCGCTCGATGCTCTGCTGCTGCGCGACCCGCTGCCAGAGCGAGTCCCCTCCGACCGCCACGAGCTTCTCGTCGTTCTTCTGCGCGACGCGGCGCAGCTCCTGCTCCAGCTCGCGGACCTTCGCCTTGAGGTACTCGAGCTCCTGCTTCTGCCGGTTCTTGGGCACAATCGCGTTTCCGCCAGCACCAGCAGCTCTACCACCAGCAAGAGCATGACCTCCAGTGGCGACAGCGCTAGTCGCTACGCCCGCCTCGTTCTTGGGGGACGACGAAGAGCTCTCGGGCGACCCTCGCGCCGAGTTGTCCTCCTCTTCCTCCTCTTCATTGCCTTCCTCTTTGAAGCTGCGGGCAGACGAGCCGCGGTCGTGGCTGTGGTCGTGGCTGTAGCTGTAGCTGCTGCTGGGAGCCGCATGGGCGAGCGCCGCGCGTCGGTCCTCGTGGACAAAGTAGTCGATCGTGTCCAGCACGTCCGCGTCCGTGAGCCCGTCGTCCTCCATGAGCATCCGAGCGATCGATCGACTCGGCTGATCTTTTTGGCTTTTGAGTTGGCTTTATATTTATTATGAGCGAGCGTATGCACCTCTTTGGCTCAAGGAAGGGGTGAAAATGCCAGTGTGAGTGACTCAAGGGGTGACATGCCAGTCCAACTGGGTGAGTATCGGCAGCAGAAATGCTAAAGCAAGGTGAGGTTCGATGGACTGTTGTATGGAGGAAGCGAGGGAAAAGGCTACCGTGTTTTGACACAAATTCGGTAGAAAGTTTTGGCGTTCATGCTTGATTATCTGGCATAATCAAAAACTCACGCAGAACACATTCGGCGGGCGGCTTGTCTGTGGAAATCGTTGCCTCACTGTGATGCTGGGCAGGGCCACAATACACACACGACTGGCAGCACTTGGAAATCCAAGTGAGACCATTCATCCCTTCGAGACCAAGGTCAAAGCCAAAATAAATGAAACGAACTCACTTGGGCAGGCAGTGGAAGCTGGAAGACGGACGGGCTGTCTTGTAGGCTCCATGTCAGCAACCCCCGGATAAAGACGGTAAACTTGACGAGGATACTCTTCTGGTTTCGCTTTTTCAGGGACGTGGGTCACAGAAGTGTCTTGATGGACTGGACTCAAATGCACCTGACTTTAGCTCACTTGGCTAGCCGCAGGTCCTTCAACATCGAGCTCAGCACTGCGTTGTAGATGTGTATGATCGTCTTCTCATACACGCCCAACACGAGTTCGGTCGTGAGCCCAATGTCGATCGGACTCGCGGTGAACGCCTGCGGCTCGCCCAGCGGTGTGGGTGTAAAGTGCACACACGTGCGGAAAATGGTCGAGTTGAGCGGATCGTCCTCCGAGGGCTCAAATATACACCTAGTGAAAAAGAAATATGATAAGGTTAGCCGCCGTGCTAGTTAGGTTACAAACTTGATATCCTCGAGTTGATAATGGAGCACGTACCATCCTTTCTCGTGCATCTGCACTACTCGGGTGGAGTACGGATCGTTCTGGCACGTGCCGACGCACTCCCAGACGAACGTCAGGCGGTTCTTCTCAATGTACCTCCGCATCGCGACGTGGCCCGAGAGCTTCACCACCCCTGTGGTGCAGTTGAGCTTGCACTCGCCAAAGAGATCGTCACCCTGGTTCTTGAACTCCTACAGCAATCAGAAATCACAACAAAGTTATATCATCTGGACGAGTTAGTTGTGGAAACTCTCAACTGACTCAGTCCAGCCAAAGCTGATAAATCATCATCATCATGAAAAAAAACGAACCTTGTGAAAGCCCGTGTTCTGCTCATCTTCGCTGGTGTTGTTCGACAGGTACTTCCACGCCGCGTCGCCGATGAACAAAAAGCTGAACGGGATCACTTTGCTCTCCACCACCTGCATGCACATCATGTGGCGGCCGTTCTCCGTGCGCATCTCCATGTTCACCTTGCGCGCATCCGCGGACGGATCGGGCACGTCCGCCTGCTTGAAGATCGAGTCCATACCGTCGTAGGACGACGACAGGTTGCTAAACATCTTGTTGTAAATCTCTTTCGACGACTCGGGGCTCTTCTTCTCTGGTGGGAAAATCCCCAGTTTCTAAAATAGTGATAGCAATTGTAAAAGTCAGTGATCACATGTCACAGATAGAAGTGATGCGAGTACAAGTGCGATAAAAGACGTACATTCAGGTCGGGGCTCTTGGCGAGCGAGCGCTGGAGCGACTTGACCACTTTGATCTGGTCGCGCAGGATCTCGCGCAGCCGCGCGTTCTCGCCCATGGCTTTCTGCTTGTCCACGAGCAGCTGATCCGAGATGCGCTTCCAGAAATGCGTTGAGCCTTTATCGCCGTCCTCGCTCTCCTTCTTGATGCTCGCGAGCTTGGACTCGAGCGCACTCGCGAGTGAGCGCAGACTGTCGAGCTCATGCTTGCGGCGCTTGCGACTCGGTTTTGGGGCGTCCGGAGAGGCTTTACTTGTTGCATCTTTCTGCTCTTGCTGTTGCTGCTGCTGCTTGGACGGAGAGCTCAGCGAGTCCGCGACGCTCTCCGTGTCGTCGCTGTGCGAGAGCGTGTCCATGAGGCCCGTGAGGTCGTGGGACTCGAACACGCTGTCTTCGAGCATGTCGACGGCGTTCCAGCCCTCCGCCTCTGCGAACGACGATGACAGCGAAGCAGCCGTGGCCTCAACACCGTTATGACTACCAACCTGTTTTGTTAAACAACAACGTGCACACACACACACACACAAACCCCGCATCTTGTTACAAGCCACACATCCATCCATTCATCGATCCTGCATGCGCACAAAATGTACCGGAGGCTGCGGTGGCTGCTTGTCCGTAAAGGCGGACGCGAGCGACGCGGCGCTCTGGTCGATCTGTGAGAGCACGTCGAGCAGCTCTTCGTCCGAGAGCAGCGGCGGCGGCGGTGCAGACGCAGACGCAGACGCAGACGCAGACGCAGACGCAGACGCAGACGCAGACGCAGACGCAGACGCAGACGCAGACGCAGACGCAGACGCAGACGCAGACGCGGTCGTGGGGTTCGCGAGCATCGTGTGTGGCTTCTTCTCTCTCTGCGCACGTCGATTGGAGTTGATTGCTGGTGTTCACACACGTGCCGAAAGTGAAAGTGGCGGAAATGGCGATGATGATGCGAATGCGGAAGTGAGAGTGAATGATGTGGGCAGAACAAAAACTCAACAAGACCAGAAAAAAACTATCTAAAGAGATAAATAGAACGAGAAAACTGACAAATAGCATATTTCGAGTGTCGAGACCAACTGAATGGGGGAGTGGGAGGCTGTGGTGAACACCGTGACACCGGGATGGAGACTGACTGACTGACTCGTGTGTTCTTTTCTGTGTGTGAAGGGATGAAATAAAAAGAAGATGGCGAGATGTAATACTTCTGTTGTGCAGTGTGGGCTTCTCCGATGTTATTAAAACTTCACGCCCCTCCCTCCTTCCCTTCTCCATCACATAAACATTACTGTTGAAGATTACCGCTTCCTCGCAAACCACTTTGCAAACAACCACAAGCAAAACAATCAACCCAATCACTGCTGACGTGCGTACTTACTTCTCTTCTGCATGCCTAGTTGTGCTGGCTCGCCATCTCCTGGAGTTGGCGACGCAGGATCTTGCCCGTCGCGGTCTTTGGGATCGCGTCGATGAACTCCACTTGACGAACCTTCTTGAACGGTGCCACGCGCTCGGCGACGAACTCCATCACGTCCTCGGCAGTCAATTTAGTCGGGTTGCTCTTGTCCTTGAGCACGACGTACGCCTTTGGAACTTCTTCGCCATCCGCATCCTCGCCGCGCACGCAGCACGAGTCTGCTAGTGCCGGATGGTGGTTCAGGATGTCTTCGAGCTCCGCTGGCGCCACCTGGTGGCCCTTGTACTTGATCAGCTCCTTCAGACGATCCACGACGAAGACAAAACCGTCCTCGTCGATGTACCCGATGTCACCAGTGCACAAGAATCGATCTTCCGTGAAGATGCTGCTGTTGGCGTCTGGGTTGTTGAGGTATCCGATCATGACCTGCGGTCCACGGAAGAGCAGCTCACCGCGCGTATTCACAGGGAGATCGACTCCCGTGTTGATGCATCGCACTCGGAGCTCAGTGTTTGGCACGAGACGACCGACACTTCCCTACACACTCACAAAATCATGACAGAAGATAGCCTGAACGTTAGTTCACTGACCTGGGAACCCTGACTGTTTGTTTTGTGGATCAGTTTGGCTCTTACCGGCTTACGGAACCCGTCTTCTGTGTAGTTGACAGTCGGAGACAACTCGGTCATGCCATAGATCTGCTTCATGCTGATATCCAAGCGGTTCTTCACCAGGGCCTCCACTTCTTGGCCCAGCGGCGCTCCACCCGACACGAGGTACCGGGTCGCTGAGAGATCGTAATTCACCACATCCGGGTGGTGCGCGAGGAAAAGCGCCAGTGGCGGCGCAATATGCGCGGTGCGGATCTGCAAGAAGGGTAAATTTTGTTAAAAGCGTCAGACCTGAATGGTCACGTGGAAAGATGAGAGAATGGTTTGGGATTTGTGTGACCGTACCTTGTACTTTGCCAGCACTTTCAGGAGCGCATGTGGATCGAAGCGTGGCAGCACCACTTTCGTGGTCGCCTGGTAAATCGAGAGGTGGAGCAGCAACATGCCGTAGATGTGGAAGAACGGCAGCAAGCCCAGCGAGTGGTCGCCGAGGTCCTCCACATGGTTCACTTGCAGAGTGTTTGCCATCATGTTGCGCACGCTCAACGCCACGCCCTACACAGCAACAAAAAACACCCATTGACATATTGAGTGGTCACTCACAGTTGTTGTTCATAGGCCAACTGCAAAGTGAGCTTTTGAACTTTCGCGGCAATGATGACTTCCACACAACTCACCTTTGGGATTCCGGTAGTACCGCTGGAGAAAGGCAGCAGCGCTCTCGCTTCTGGGTCAAACTTCGCAAACTCGAACGAGCCGTATTCGCGCTTGGCGAGCTCACTTTCAAGGTAATAAACAAACAAATGCACATAAGTTGAATTAGAATTCCTCGTTCAAAATGATCCCAGGAATGATAGTTTTCCAGCAATCAACAATCAACCAAGACGTACTTGATGCTCTTGAGCTTGGATCCGGGGTCTTCGCCCATGACGTAGACGTGCTTTCTTTCAACACCGGCCGCGTCCGCAGCGTCGATGGCCACGCCGCGGAGGTCCTTGTGCGTGATAATGTAGTTTGCCTGAGGGTTCACAAAGCAAAGTAGGTTAGCATTTGTTTCATATGGAGCTGAGATGTTGTGACTGTGGCTTCCTGACCTTGGCGTGCGTGACTTGGCGCGCCAGCTCGCTCACTTGGAACATGGGCGACGCAGGCGAGCAGACCGCCCCCAGCGACATCAGAGCTGTTCATATAAAAGGAGAAATGACGCAAAAAATCAGCATTAAGCGACACAATGACTGCCCGCCAGAGAGCAACAGGACCAACAAAATAGCACGGACGTACCCAGCACCACCATCGGGTACTCGAGACAGTTGATCGAGTGAACTATCACAGGCTATAAAATAAAAGCATTGTTAGTATATCTCATATCACAGACAGCGCTAGAAGCAAGCGATCGATTCAGCTCACTCACATCGCCCTTGCGCACGCCGTCCTCCGCGAGTGCGACCGCGACGCGCTTGGCACCTTCAAAGAGCTCCTCAAACGTGAGCGGCTGGTGCGTGAGCCCACAGACGAACGCGTTGCGGTCGCTGTTTGCGGCCGCCTGCTGCTGCGCGATGTCCCAGATCGACACGTCCGGGAGGTCGATGAAGCCGTGGCGCGACGTGAACACGATCGACTCGCCGCTCTTGGTGTCCGACGGGGCTTCAGCTGCGGTTGCAGCAGCAGAGGAGAACCACGCGCGCGTGGACGTAGTCGTAGCTGTCGGCGCGAAGCGGGTCTTGCTGAGCGCGCGACGCAGCGCGGTGGAGGTCAGGCGGCGGGACAGCATTGCTCTTCTCTCTCTTCTCTTTCTCTTGCAGGTTGGCGAATGAGACGACCGATGATGAAGCGAGTGAGGTGCGAATGGATGGGGGTGTGGTGAGTGAGAGGAGTGAGGTGGTCGCGCTTGAAGTTGGGGGGCGATTAGCGAGGACACGCAATGTTTTCTTCTGGTGCTGTGTGTGTGTGGCAATTTGGGCTTTTAAGCATGGATCACCTGAGTGGGTTCGAATTCCTGCTGTTTGGAAAGAGGGTGATGCGCAAGTGATGGTTCAGATGTAAGAGGAGATTGTTGGTTGAAGTTTGTGGATTTTCTAGCAATTAACTGATAGAAAATTCAAATGTCTTGACGTTTGTAAGGGAATTGGTTCGTATCGTCATTTTTTCATCCGTTGCTTCAATCAAGAAAATGTATTCTGGTTGGTTGTTTTGCGTAAGCAAAATTGCGTATTCAGAATACGAATTGTCTGTTGAGACCGAGAGCGTGAGAGAGAAGTTGGCGGTGGTTCACTCACAGAGCTCCTGCTTTGGCGGGATCAGCTGAACAGACTTGCCACTGCGTTGATGTGACCTTCGCGCTTTGAAGCGGTGTCTGATGAACTCTGCAGCACTCGGCATTCACAATATGATTCAACAACAAAAACCTACTTTGAAGTCCTACATAACGTGACAACTTGGATTTTTTTCACTTTCAACACAAAACTCAGTTTCTC
The DNA here is from genome assembly GCA_023333705.1 of Globisporangium viniferum. NCBI lineage: Eukaryota > Oomycota > Peronosporomycetes > Pythiales > Pythiaceae > Globisporangium > Globisporangium viniferum. The sequence continues at coordinate 64,313 of JAASFI010000039.1, read as the reverse complement.
TCTTGCACTCAATCATCCTGTTCGAGAGGACTGGAGGAGAGGTTCGACTCTAAGATCAAGCGGTGTGCTGCTGGTTCTCGATCTCCTGGAGCTGGCGACGCAGGATCTTGCCCGTTGGGCTCTTTGGGATCACGTCAATGAACTCCACTTGACGAACCTTCTTGAATGGCGCCACACGCTCCGCAACAAACGCCATCACGTCTTCAGCCGTCAAGTCGGCAGGGTTGCTCTTGTCCTTGAGCACGACGTACGCCTTTGGAACCTCCTCACCGTCAGCATCTTGGCCACGCACACAGCACGAGTCGGCAATAGCAGGGTGGTGGTTCAGGATGTCTTCGAGCTCTGCCGGTGCCACCTGGTGGCCCTTGTACTTGATCAGCTCCTTCACTCGGTCGACAACGAACACATAGCCTTCTTCGTCAATGTACCCGATGTCACCGGTACAAAGGAATCGGTCTTCTGTAAAGATGGTGCTGTTGGCTTCGGGGTTGTTGAGGTATCCGATCATGACTTGAGGTCCGCGGTAGAGCAGCTCACCACGAGTGTTGATAGGGAGATCAACTCCAGTGGAGGTGCATCGCACTCGGAGCTCAGTGTTTGGCACGAGACGACCGGCGCTTCCCTGTTGTAGCGTCAGGTCATTGGAATTGGTAGTTAGCGTTCAGGTTCTGTTATGAACTAACGCAAAAGAGGTTCTCAAGTACGTACCGGCTTGTGGAACGCGTCTTCCGTGTAGTTCACTGCAGGGGACGCCTCGGTCATACCGTACGCTTGCTTGACAGACATCGCCAGGCGCTTGTTTACGAGACCTTCGACCTCTTTGCCCATAGGAGCACCGCCAGATACCACATACTTGGTCGCGGAAATGTCGTACTCCTCCACAAGTGGGTGGTGCGCGAGGAAGAGCGCGACTGGAGGCGCAATGTGTGGAGCTCGGATCTGCAAGCAAAGACATCATACTGGGTTAGCAACTGGTGCAATGAGAGTGAACAGAAATGTAGTCACAATGCTCTGTACCTTGTAGGTCGAGAGCGCTTTTAAGAACGACTCTGGCTCGAATCGCGGGAGCACCACCTTCGCGGACCCTTGGTAGATCGACAGGTGCATGATCATCATGCCGTAGATGTGGAAGAACGGGAGCAGGCCCAGCGAGTGGTCGCCGAGTTTCTCCACGTGGTCGACTTGCAAAGTGTTCGCCACCATGTTGCGCGCGCTCAACGCGACACCCTGCAAACAAATAGTTGGGAACATGATGTGAGATTCCTACATACCAGGAAAACAATGCCAGTATGCCTGCACAACGTACCTTTGGGATTCCGGTGGTGCCGCTGGAGAACGGCAGCAGCACATTCGACTCTGGGTCGATCTTTTCAAAGTCGAACGAGCCCAGCTGGCGCTTGACCAAATCACTACGCATTTTGAAAGCAAATTAACAAACAGAGTGAGATGATCAAATACATAAGCACGACAATTCCATCTTCTCATTCTAGAGACAGGGAGCAAATGGACGTACTTGACATTCTTGAGCTTGGAGCCCGGGTCTTTGCCCATGGTGTAAACGTGTTTCTTGTCGATGCCGACCATGTCCGCGGCTTCAATCGCCACGTCCTTGAGATCCTTGTGCGTGATGATGTAGTTCGCCTGCCGCACATTCGTCAATAACAAAATAGTATCCCACATTAAATCCATGCTAGTCCATCCATACAACAATTCAAGGACGCATTGCTTACATTCGCCGACTTTGTCTGAAGCGCCAATTCGCTCGCGCGGAACATCGGCGACGAAGGCGAGCAAACTGCTCCAAGTGCCGTCAGCGCTAATGACACATCACAAGACAGATGTTAGTTGTGTTTTGCACGGAGGGAAGCGCAGATACACACACAAACAACGACATACCAAGCACGATGATCGGGTACTCGACGCAGTTGAACGAGTGCAGAATCACGGCCTGTGGTAACAACATACAAACAAACATTGCGATTAAATGAGTACAAGCGCACTCAGCAGAAACGCAGGTAATGAAAGCAAGCTGGGTCACTTACATCGCCCTTCTTCACGCCGTCCTGCGCGAGCGCGACCGCGAGTCGCTTGGCGTCTTCGTAAAGCTCCTCGAACGTGATCTTCTCGTGCGTGATGCCGCAGATGAACGCGTTGCGGTCGCCGATCTTCGCCGCCTGCTCCTGCGCGATCTCCCAGATCGTGGTCTGCGGGATGTCGATGAAGCCGTGTGGCGACGTGAACACGATCGACTCGCTCTTTTGCTCAGCCGCGGCGGCTGTCGAGGAGGAGAAGGGGGACGCTGGCGCTCGTGGCGCGAACGCTTGGAGCGCGAGCGGGGTGCTTCGGCGCGCGCGACGCAGCGACGCGGCGGACGCACTGGACGAGACGACGCGGCGGGCGAGCAGCATGTTCTTGTATGTGGATATGCGGATGGAGGCGGGTCTTCTGCTTGTCTGCTTCTGCGTGCGGAGGCGGATTTCGGAGTGACCGTGCGTAAAGGGGGAGATTAACGCGCCGTGGCGGTGAGTCCCACATCAAATGCGCAAATGCTTGCCGTCATAATGGCGCGTAATGATGATGAGCAGGCGGTTGAAGTTAGAAATGCGACCAGTTGATTTTGAGGATGCGCTATTGCGAATTCTGACGGATTTGCATGTCTGATAAGTGTTAGAACGATTCAAACATATGAGGATTTGTAAGGAAATGGAAGGTGACTTTGGATAGAAGGGTTCGTAACATGAAGAGTTCACTGACATGGTTGAATTTTCGAACCTGGAAAATCGTTCACTAAACAAACTGAACCCGTAATCTGCTGGTGTTTGTTGCCCAGTGCGTACTTTTTATGCTCAATTTCAAATATCAAGTTTAGATTAACAGACACACGCAGAAAGCTTAACAATAAATGCTTGGTGCGTGTCAAAATGCTTGTAACATGTACCCATGTTGAAGCCAGTTGAAGCTTGTCAGTGTAACCACATCTTCCAAACGTTCGAGGTCACCACCAACCATTTGCAAAAAGCCGCCGCTTGTGTACTCTTAATTACCCCTCTCTCTCTAGCTGCAAGTGCTTGCACCCAAATGAACACACAGGTGTTGGCGACTCGCTCCTTATTCCGAATCGACGCCCAACGACGTCACTTGATGAGCACAACAAACCATGAGGACACATGGAGCGTACCGTTCTTTGCCACTGAGAGCGATATAATATAGAGAAACGATATTTCTTTCACATTTGGTATCGAACGAGCCGAGCCACGTTCCCAGCAACAGCGGACGCGGCTTTCCCTCTTCTCCTTCACCTGAGTGAAGTCTTGCTGGCTTCGCTCGAGACTCAGACTTCGAACTGTTTTCACACAACAATGGGAGTGACCAAATAACGCTGTTCTCTGGACTCAAACTGCAAGATTCTGAACGCCCTCTCTCGTCACTCAATCTGTCACGCTTCGACGCTTTTGCTTGGGGCTGCGACTGCGACGACTTGACTCCAGAGCCGCTTGGACAAAGCGTACTCGCTCACTCACTCACACACGCTGGCTGCTGACGATTCAGAAAAATGGGTAGTGGCATATTCACTCAGTGATGATTTGGCGCGCTGGTGGGCTGAACTCACACGACTATGATGGTGATCACAAAAGATACTCGCAATCAAAATGGATGGATACACACCCGCCAGTGGTTTCAGATCCCGCACCTACCACTGGAGCGTCAACTTCACCATTTTCCATGAATGCACTGGAGTGAGTGACACCGTGTAACGAAGAGATTCGGTTGTTGCTTTTCAATCCTCGATCCGCGGGTGTGTGCCTTCTTTCGAATAAAGCTTTCTGAGTGAGTGGGTCGTTGGTACAACCTCAAATCTCTGATATCAATCCCACTGCAAGTAAATAAAACTCGATCCATCTTGTCAAGAATCCCAAGATGTGAGATTCTTAGTGTTCCGACTCTCCATGCACCTCAGCGAAATTCAAAGAAGCATTAATGGAAACGTTTCTTTGTCCACAACGGGGATCCTGCGATTTTTTTTTCTTTCTACGTCTTCATCACTTCACTGCGAGCGTCGCCGACTCTCTCTTGCTCCATTGGAGGGTGTGTGCACTCAGCTCTTTGACAAACTAGGAAAACCACTCGCATGCAATAATACGAGACGCGATGCCTTGGCATGCATGACGGAGTTGGCGAATACGTGAATGACGCACAGTCCCGTGGAAAGAACTGGCACCGCGGATCCTGTTCAGCGAACCAGTTTGTTGTACCGCGCGCTCGGGCATTTGCTGCACTGGCACCAGTTGACTTGCTTATACTGGAAGGGGGAAATAGACAATTGCTGAGTGTTTTGCCATGTCAGCAATCGAGTGAGAACCGTGAGCTGCTATTGTTCTCCATGCCGAGAATGATGCAGAGATGTATTCTATTGTAAGTCGAGTCAGGTGTGGAGCGGCGGCGCGTCCAAGCAGGTTCCAGGGCCAAACCCAGCAGCTCCACAGGCGCGTTGCTCACTCCAACTTTGCAATCCAGAATCAATTGACTGAATGTTGGGCCACGAATGCTCCCAACAAGACGCGCTTGCGAGCGAGCGAATAAGGAAGAACGTGTTGATGTTGACGACTGACAGACACCTCCATCTTCAACAAGGTGGTTGGAGGAGGAGCACTCGGCGTCCTCTTCATCTCTATGCTTTTAGTCAGGCAACTTATGAGCGCATTGAGCTGCTGATCATGTATTCAATAAATATGTTGTTGAATAGGATATGTAAATATAAAGTATGCTATTTGAGGGTTCCACCTACCACTTCAACTTGGGGGTGGGTGCCTTTTCAGCAGGATACTAAGTATGAATCAACGACATCGGGGGGCGTGACTCACATGCTCTTGATCCTGTCCTCAGTGCTGAGCTCTTCTACTCTATCAGAGTCATCATCAGTGCTGCCTCTTCCTCGAGGAAGCTTCCAGGCAGCGGGCAATGAGAAGCGATCGAATGCCCATTCAGTCAATCAGCCCCTCAGAAAACCGCAGAAAGAATTTCTTAGAGCGGGCCAATGACGATGAAGAAGCGTGGAAGGAATGACGCCAAAACCGCTCGGATCCAAATAACGTTTTTGTTTTGTTTTGTTTTTGAATTAGCGGATATATGGTCCATACATAAACTGCAGAGCAGTGTTATTGAACCCATTCGTCCATCCGATCCACCCATTTCCCCCAATTTGGATGGAGCTCTTCGTGTGAAAAATAATGGATCCACCAAAACTCGACTTTCTCTTATTTCAACCTTTTTTATACACATTTACGACTTCAACCCCAAATTCATTCAGTTAATTAACCTTTTCAGTTTCTATATGTATTATATAAGGCGAATATTCCGCTAAAAGCTAGTCCCTCATTGCAAAAATGTGAGACTTTGACAACCTTCCCCAAGTCTCGATTGCACATTTGCACCCGCATCTCATGGCCTGAAGACTGCCCGAAGCCCACCCCTCTCATCAGCAACACACAGCGAATCCCCAGTCCTCTATTTATATTTTCCACAAATTCGCTCTTGTTCGAATTGTTGGCTTTCTTTCGATTGTTCCTCTACTCGCTTCTTCCACTTTGTTTTCCTTCTTCTTTCCCCATTCCATTCCTTCCACCATTCGCCAGCATAACCTCACACAAGGCTCACATTTCTGAGACTTGTGTGAGCCTCGCTAGTCAAGAGACGCGCTCGGTGTGCTTTTCGTAGAAGAAAAACCGACGACGCATATCCAAAATACATCATCTCCTGGCTCCCGCGCGCGGTTCTATCTTCGGGGTTTTGCTGTTTTGCTGCGGACGTTGCGTGCAAACGTTCTTCTTTCTCCCCTCCTCGCGTTCCTTCAAAGCGCTTTCGCGCCCGCTCTCTCTCTCTCTCTCTCAGGGCTCACTTGCACAAGTTGCTGACTGACGCCTCCTCTTCCAAAGCCAGCGCACAAGCTCGAAAAAAAGGAAGCAAAAGCGCCGCGAGCGCCAGTCCAACGAAGCCACCAACCAGTCTCCATCATCACCATCACCGGGTAGTTCGTTCGCTCGAGCTCTGCCTGCCGAGTAAGTGCTGCGCGACACGAGGTCTCCGGTTTCGCGGTCGCTTTCTTCTTCCATTTGTCATTTTGAACCTGCACGCGCTGCTCAACAGTCAGTCAGCTGGCGATCGATCTTCTCTCTCTCGGTCGCTCGCTCTGTTTGCTCGCTCCCGGTATACGAAAGTGCGTCAGGTCCGTCGAGTTCCAGCCCTCCCCCGCAGCAGTAGTAAGTAGCTAAGTAGCTTTGTTCGACAGACCCCACCAGTCAGTCACCATGGCCACCAGCAGCCATCACAGCAACAGCTCGGGCGGGTTCCCGTTGCGTACCAACTTTTTCCGCAGCCTGCCGCTCGGCAAGGAGAAGAACGACAAGCTCTACGTGCTCGCCAAGCAGAACGCCACGGCGTGTCTGAACCAGTCGTTCAACGACCAGTGGCGCTACGTGCCGCCCGAGAAAGACGGCACGCAGATCCGCAAGGACACGAGCAACATGGCGGCGTCCTACCGGCTCGTGCGCGCCGCGACCGTGCTGCGCTGCCAGGAGCACGAAGTGAACCAAGTGATCTCGAACACGAGCACCGAGAGCTGGCGCGAGTTTGCGCGCAAGTGCTTTGGGAAGTACTTTGTCGACACGATCATCCTACACGCGATCACCAACCCAACAACTTCGACGACTGGCCGCAGTCGCAGTGAGGACAACAACCGTCCGCATCGCCATGGACGATCGGAGAGCGAGCCCGACTCCGCACTTAAGGGGGTGCACCAGCACCTCAGCCACAACGATGACGACGCCGCCGAGCCACTTGCGTCGGGCCGCCAGAGTTACTGGCAGAAAGGGGGCGTAGCGTCCTCCGAGGATGAGTTCAACTCGTCCGGCGTGGCGACGACCATCGTGTCGTCCTCATTCCTCGGTGAGTGCCGGAACTCCGATACGGGCTCGTTGGACGCGAACCTGGCGTTCAGCCTCGAGCGGAGCAACAGCAACAACAACCAGAACCAGAACGACGACGACGACAGCTACACGATGCACTGCGAGCAAGCCGACGAGCTCGTGACTGCCAAGTGGGGAGTCTTCGACACGGGGCTCACGGGCAAGCGCGACCTGTGCCTCGTCGACTACCTCTCGCTCGCGTACATCCCCAACACGGACAAGAAGGAGCAGGTGCACCTGTGGTGCTTCACGTCCACGGACGGCGACGCCGTCGGCTGCATGGAGCTCAAGGACACGCACAACGTGAGCCGCTCCAAGCTCACGAAGCTCGGCATGTTCTGGCGCAAGCTCTCGGAGGAGGAGACCGAGGTGATCATTTGCGGGAGCTTCCCGTCCAAGCACTCGCAGGCCGTGAGCTCTATCCTGCTCTCGAGCCTCAACCGGCTCCAGGGCATCGTCGAGGACCTGCGCCTGAGCAACCAGATCTACATCCACCGGTCGACCTGGGTCAAGGACAAGGAGCGCACGAGCTGCCACCTCTGCATGCGCAACTTCCACGCGCTGCGGAGGAAGCACCACTGCCGCAAGTGCGGCGAGGTGATCTGCTCGGACTGCTCGAACGTCGAGACGATCGACCTGCCGGTCATCGGCTACTCCAAGCTCCGGCTCTGCAAGGTCTGCGGCATCCGCGCGCGCTCGACGCCGCTCAAGCGCCTCGACAAGTCGAACGTGTTCGACCGGCTCGTGCGCGCCCGGAGTCTGAGCAACATCAACGCCGGCTCGCCGTTCTCGCGCACGTCCTACGTCGAGTCCAAGCAGGAGATGAGCCACGACGACAGCAGCAGCGGCGGCTCGCTCGACGGCATGCTCATGACGCCCTCGCACGTCGCAGCGGCTCACATCCTCCAGCCTAGCGGCCTTGAAACCCGCACGCACAGCTCGTCCGGGTACTCCTCGAGCTCGAACAACAACAACGACATGGACCACGACTCGTTCGACGAGCTCGCCGACTCGATGCGCACGCACGGCAACAGCTCGGCGGCGATCCACCCGATCTCGCGGTCGACGCACCCGGAGGACTTTGGCGACTTCATCGACGGCCGCTGCCTCAAGACCCAGTTGACTGCAATGGAACAGAAGAAACAGAAGGCCGGCAGCAACAGCAACATGTTCGACCTGCTCTGCGAGCTCGCGTGCCAGACGCTCAACTGCCCGATCGCGTCCGTGTGCATCGTCGACGGCGAGGGCACGTTCGTGCGGTCTGCGGCTGGTTTGGACGGCAACATGTCGCTCGACGATGAGCTCACGACGTTCATCGAGAAAGTGATGGGTTCGACCCCGGCGATCGTGCTCGACGCGAACGTAGACAAGCAGGTGCAGCAGGTGTTTGCGAAGCGTGGCGCGCCGCCCGAGATCCGCTTTTTCGCGGGCTGTCCGATCTACTCGCGCACCAACAAGAAGCTCGGCTACGTGTGCGTCGCCGACGTCACCAAGCGCGACACGATCGGCGCCAGCTGCGCGTTCACGATGGAGCGCCTCGCGACGCTCGCAGTCACGACGATGGAAAGGAACATCAATGCCAAGCAGCAGCAGCTGGAGCGCGAGTATGCGCAACAAAAGCTTCAGCAACAGCAACAACAGCAACAACAGCAACAACAGCAGCAACAACAACAACAACAGCAGCAACAACAACAACAGCAGCAACAACAACAACAGCAGCAACAACAACAACAGCAGGCGCCAGTACACCCAGCGGCGATCTTTGATCGACAGGGAAGCGCGTCCAACTCGCGAGGCGAGTCTGGAAACGCCGCGCTCGTGGGACGCGTCTACGGAGTGTTTGACGAGACGCCGCCCACACCAATGTACCCAACCGTGGCGTCGCTCCCTGCAGCTTCCAGTTCTGCTGCTGCTGCACCAGTAGCACCAGCAGGAGCCCCAACGAACGCAAACGGCAGCAACGGCCCTCGATACGGAGACTACTCGGTGGGCTACTACGAGGCGCAGGAGCGCATGAAGAAGCTGCTGCTCAAGTCGTACCACACGCAGCAACAGCTCGCGACGGGCGGCTCGCCCACGACGCACACCATGTCGCCGCCGTCCACCAGCCATCAATATTAAGCCCACGCGAGCAGCTACAGCGTACCTACCACCTGTATCTTCTACCTCCTAATTTGTGTCTCACTAAGTTGGTCAATCTTTTGACAGTTCCGTCCACCTCGCCCAGTCAAAGCCTAGTTTATGTTCATAATACATTCATTCTTCAGTTATTTCACTATCGCTTTTTGTATCCGTGCAAAAAGTGTCCATCGACTCTTGTCCACTCATTTAGATCCATCAAGATCACCAAGATCGAAGAGCTCAATCGCCTCTCATCAACAGCTCAGCAGCTCAAGTGGATCCAAACCAAACGTTAATATATTTTAAAACATAGTCTTCCTATCACCATCAATTGCTTGCTGTCTTGTCTTGTCGTGCTCCAGAGGATGCGCTACGAGTCACAGCAGCCTATTCGTCGGTCACGCAGCCTTCTGACGCAGACTTGACGTTCTTGATGTACTTGTAGAGCGTGCCGCGCGTGGCCTTGAGTGGCGGTGCCACCCACTTCTTCTTGCGCGCCGCGAGCTGCTCGGTAGTCACGTCCACGAGGTCGATGCGGTTGTTCTCCGCGTCCACGACGATCTTGTCGCCGTCCTCCACGAGCGCGATCGGGCCGCCGACCTGCGCCTCTGGCGTGATGTGGCCGATGATGAAGCCGTGCGAGCCGCCCGAGAAGCGGCCGTCCGTGAGCATCGCCACGTCCTTGCCGAGACCAGCACCCATGATAGCCGACGTTGGCGTGACTGTAACAGACAAGAGAACACAGAAAGAGTTAGAGAGTCACTCCTGCAATAGAGAACGCCAAGGAGATCAAATGGATAATGAGCACGTACGCATTTCAGGCATGCCCGGGCCACCCTTTGGTCCTTCATAACGGATGATCACCACGCTTCCCTTCGTGATCTCGCCGCGCTCCAGCGACAAGAGCATGTCCTCTTCGCAGTCGTACACCTTGGCCGACCCCGTGAACACGAGTCCTTCCTTGCCCGTGATCTTGGCGACCGAGCCCTCAGGCGCCAAGTCGCCCTTGAGGATGCGGATGTGGCCGCTCTTCTTCAGAGGTCGCTCGACCGCGTGGATGATCTTGTGGCCGTCGCTGAGGTCTGGCACGTTGCGGATGTTCTCGCCGAGCGTCTTGCCCGTGACCGTGAGGCAGTTGCCCTCGATTAGTCCCTTGTTCATGAGGTACTTGAGTACCGCAGGGGTGCCGCCGATGCGGTGGATGTCTTCCATCACATACGCGCCACTTGGCTTGAGGTCCGCAAGGAACGGCACCTTCTCACTGATCACTTCAAAGTCGTCGATCGTGAGTGGGATGCCCGCCGCGCGCGCAATCGCGATCAAGTGCAGCACCGCGTTGGTCGAGCCGCCGAGCGCCATCACGACCGCGATCGCGTTATTGAACGCTTCGCGCGTCAAGATGTCGAGCGGCTTGATGTCCTTCTCCAGGAGCACCTTGATGGCTTCGCCGGCGCTCAGGCACTCGGTCATCTTGTCGTTCGAGTTCGCTGGGAAGCTGGACGAGAACGGCAGACTCAGACCGAGGGTCTCAATCGCCGTCGCCATCGTGTTGGCCGTGTACATGCCGCCGCATGCACCGGCACCGGGGCACGCGTTGCGGATGATGTCCTGACGCTCCTCTTCCGTGATGCGGTTGGCAATGTACTCGCCGTACGCCTGGAAAGCCGACACGATGTCCAGCTGCTGGCCGCTCTTGGAGCAGCCCGCGCGGATCGTACCGCCGTACACCATCAGCGATGGGCGGTTCACGCGCGCCATGGCGATCACGCAGCCCGGCATGTTCTTGTCACAGCCCGGGATACAGATGTTGGCGTCGTACCACTGGCCGCCCATGACGGTCTCGATCGAGTCGGCGATGAGGTCACGCGACTGCAGACTGTAGCTCATGCCCTCCGTGCCCATGCTGATGCCATCGCTGACGCCAATGGTGTTGAAGCGCATGCCAACGAGACCGGCGTCCTGCACGCCCTTCTTCACCTGCTCGGCGAGGTCGAGCAAGTGCATGTTGCACGGGTTGCCTTCCCACCACATGCTGGCGATGCCGACTTGCGCCTTGTTCATGTCCTCCTCGGTCATGCCCGTGCCGTAGAGCATGGCCTGCGACGCGCCCTGCGCCTTGGGCTGCGTGATGCGTGCGCTCGTGCGGTTGATCTGCACGCCGTTGTCGTTGATGGTGGTCGTGGAGCTGCTGAAGCCGCGCGCGGCGCTCGAGCGGGTGGCGGCGGCGGCCACGGCGCGTCTCGACATGGAGGCGGCGCGCAGCGTGGAGCTCAGCATCTTCACTCACTCTCTCTCTCTCTCTTGTGTGCGTGAGGCGGCGAGTTGCGGAATGAGAGAGTCCGAAAGATCGTCCTGCAGTCTGCTTCACGGCCGGCCGCCTGATCACACGTTGCCGTTTGTTTGCTTGGGAGCTCAGATGAGCTGGGTGAGGATTCTTCTGGTGGTGTGGTCCGGGAGGATGACTGTTTGGGCAAACAGATATTTTTGCAAGGGGTTCACGTGGTCCACACTACGTGGGGTCTACATGGTGTGACGATCATCAATCCAATCCAATTTGCGTGGACCACACTAAAACGGACACAAAAGCTTGCGGTGTACCAAATAAGTGCATCTGTAGCCATCGCTGACAGTCACCATTTTCCGTTACATTACTTCAACAGGATCATACTGAACCTTCATCAGAATAGGTCACTTTCCTGCATGAGACGAAAGTCTTCAGAAGGCATACGACATGGCGGACGACGACGAGTACGATCTGGCGGCTGTGGAGGCGCAGCTCGCGCGCATGCAGCAGCGACGCAGCAACCGACTTCACGCGACGCAATCCCCAGCTCAAGTCGCTCCATCACTGTCTCTTTCTCAGCAACATCACATGTCCATTCCTGCCACAACCTCCGAGTTTGAGCTGAACGAAGCGGATTTGTCATCGCACGGATCCGATAATGAGGATGGCTGCAACAGTGATTGCGACTCGAATAGTACCAACTCGGTCCCCAGCGACGACGAGACCAGAGGTTCAGGGACTGTAGACCCAGGTCAGAGACTGCACAGAGCCACAAAGAGACCCAAGGCGCGACTGAGAGACAGCTTGGACCTCTCCATGTCGATCGTGGAGCTGCCGAAGTCTCAGAAGGCGAGGAGAAATTCTCATAAGCCATCAGCAAAAGCAGCAGATGCCTCGGCTTCTGGACCCAAGTCAGATCAACAACAACAACTCGACACAAAGCCAACCAGTGGTCCACAAAGTGGACAAGTCTCACTGGGCAAGACTGGTCAGAGTGGTCGTGGTGTTGGTGATGACGCATGGACGAGCAACTTGGTGCGACGACGACGGCAACTGGAGAAGGATGCAGCGCTTACGAGAGATCAGGTTGTCGATTCCACTGCTGCCACCACCGTCGTAGCTACTCAGCTAGCTAGCCAAGCATTTGTCCAAGATGCTTCCATTCGAGGTACTCTGCCAAAAAACTCCAGCTCAACAGCTCCACCGCAGGAGGTGCGACCAACAGCTACCGATAACTGTACCAACGAGTGGGCGACAAGTGACCGAGCACTCGGAATCGGTGGCAGCAACTCGGTGAAAGTGCTACCATCGTCAAAGCATCCAGTCGCCGCTTCGCCTTCCCAGGCGATCAAACAGGATGGTCGACCATCAAAACGACATGAACCCCCTCCTCCAGTCCCAGCACGAGCGTTGCAGCAGCGAAGCGAGAAACCATCTACTGCAACGAAGTCACACGTTGAAACAAAGCCAAGTCGGACGTCCGCACCTGTCGCCCAGTCGTACCTCAAACCCCCTGAGCGGCACGCCACGAAAGCCCCATCAGTCTCCACTCCCGCTATCGCATTGTTCAACACTGTCGGCACAGCACGCGCTCACTCGACAACTCCAGTCGATCACCACGCTCACCTGAGAACTCCAGTGGTAATTCCAGTGAAGTCGCAGTCTACTGAGGCGCTAGTGAGTGCGAATGTGGACTGTTCCAGCAAGTCTTCAAAAGCGCAAGCTCGCGTTCGCTTTGCCTGTCCAGAAGAACAAGATGAAGATGACGGCGATTTACTCTCAGTGGAGGAAGAGAAACTGCGCCAGTCGCTGGAGAAACTCGACAGCCGCTTGACAAAGCTTAACAGCGACACAAAACAGCAGCAACAACAGCAGTACAAAAGCGACAAGTCAATCTCACCTGATTGTCGAACAACAAGAGTGCTGAGCAGCCGCAGCAAAGCTACGGGGCGTGCTTTGTCCACGAGAGGAAGTCGAAAAGATGATTCTAGTATCGAGATTGCAGACTTTGTCGATGACGACGTCGTGGCAGCAGCATCGTACGGCGGTGGAGCTCACTGCAGAAGCGGACAGGTGACTTCGGCACTAGAGCGCTCGTGCTACACGCGACGAGCGGAGATGTCGAGCGGACTGCACAAGCTCCGGGTTCGTACGGGCGGCGCCATGGCTCAGGAGAGCAACAACAGCAGCGCCAACCTGGACAAAGACGGGAAGCACAAGGTCGTCGTGAAAAAGGATCTTGCGCACTTACTCTTCTAGCGACGCCAGGGTACTGTAGCTGCTTCTGGGTCTCTTCGATACCATCTACAATGCAATCCTCCTTCATCTTTTTCTTGGAAACGTCCTCAAGGGTTCGTTTATCATTTGCGTACTATGCCAATTGGCCGCAGTCCACGATCGTCACCTCGTTGTGCGGGAGCGGCTTGTTGTTCTTCGTCTTGTTCACTTCAACGTTCTGCATCAACTCCACGACGTCGAGGCCTTCGACGACTTCGCCAAACACTACGTGCTTGCCGTCCAAGTTCGTCAGATTCGCCTTCGTTGTGATGAAAAACTGCGAAGCACGTGGCAAACAATATCAGCAACAACTCAGAGAACAACCTGGTAGAGAGTACAATATTCAAAAGCCACCCCGCCACATACCTGGGACCCGTTGCGGTTCTTGCCATTGTTCGCCATGGACAAAAGCCCAACATCGTCGTGTGGCAGGAACTTCTCGTCCTTGAACTTGCCCCACAGGTCGCCGTGAGGCGTGCGGCCGTAGATACTGAGCCCACCGGTGCCGTCTCCGACAGTGAAATCTACAAATGTTACATAATCCTCAACACTAGGTCACACAAACTTCGCCACAAGATAGCATTATAGTAATTTGCATTCCACAAGATGCGGATGCCCACCCACCTCCGCCCTGGACCACAAAGTCCTTGATCACGCGATGGAACTTCGAGCCCTTGAAGTGCAGCGGCGTCGTCGACAGCGGTCCAACTCCCTGTTCCATACACAACAACAACCAATTTTCAGCCAACCGCCCAATACAACGACTGGAAAGTCCAAGCTTCCGCCCTGCACAGTTCCCCAACTAACGAACCTTCTCGCCTGTGCACAGGCAGCGAAAGTTCTCGGCCGCGAGCGGCACTTCGTCCTCCAGCAGCCGCATCACGATCCGTCCAACTTGCTTGTCGCCGATCGCAATGTCCATAAACACTTTCGGGTGGCGGTTGCTCGTGATGAACTTTGTCTTTCGAGATGCGAGCGACGTCTGCGCGGTTGTCACGTACTTGTCGTGCAGTTTCGCGAAAAGCTCCTCTTCTCGGCCTTTAAACGCCTCGAGCGTGCGCTCGACGTCGCCCAGTTTGGCGGGGTTGTGCTTGGTGTAGAAGTCCACGAGCCGCGTCTTGAACGCGAGCTGCTTTTCGTGCATCGCTGCAAACACACACAGAATTGAAATCAACGGGAGTTAGCCAGGCAAGAGCGCTCTAATGCATGTACAAGTTGCTCGTGTAGAAGCTCCAACACGTAGACGTACCTGTGCCTGCAAACACATCCGCAGGCAATTCGGATCGCAGCGCTTTTGCTGCCAGCCACGCGTCACGCGAGGCGTCTCGGAACGAACTGGAAAGCGGTGGTGTTGAAGTAGACGTCACATTTCCCTGACTCTTCTTCTCTTGGCGAGTACTGGTGCTACTGCTACTGTCCAGTCCATAGCCTCGGCGGTGCAGTTTCAGTGCGAGGCTCTCACTCGTATCCGCAGAAGTAGCACTATCAGCACCTTGTCTGTCGCTCTTCAGTCCGATTTCGGCCGCCTGCGAGCGCAGCTCTTCTCGCTGCTTCTGCCACGACTGCTTGGATCGGATGCGAAAGACATCGACCGCCGAAGCGCCGCTGTCTTCACTACCACCAGCACCACCAGCAGCTTTCGATGTGAACTCTGCCGCCGCGATGGCGCTGCTGCTGCTCTGCTTCTTCGCTGTGATCTCCAGCGCCAGGCGCTCAAACTCGGACAGGATCGGGTCGGCGCGCAGTTGCTTGGCCTCCTCCCACTGCGCCTGCGAGCGCTTCTTGAACGCAGACGCGAGCGCCACGCTCTGCGGGCTCGTAGCGACACCTGCAGCAACCGAATCGCCGTCAGCGTGCACAGCCGCGTTGTATTCGTGGAGCCGGTAGTTGTAGCTCTTAGTGGCGCTGCTGCTCGTGCTCGTGTTGGCTCGTCCGCCATTATTATTGTCATATAACCTGGCGGCGCGTGGTGGAGTGGAGGAGCCAACGTCCCACTTGGAAAGACAAGAGCATGCGGAGTGCCGTTAGCAAGACAGCTCAATAATAAGACGCCGGCGACACACACACTCATGTAGTAAGCAAGTACATGGCACCTCGAAGATCCGGATGGGCTTGGCAGGCGCGTCCGCGGCGCCTGCGCGCATCGGCGAAGCGTGCAGGAGCGTCATTAGTATTGCTGCTTCTTATTGCCCCATCAAGTGGGCAAAATGGCAAAGTTGTTTCCAAAATACTAAACACTCATCCAATTGTATTTATTTAGCACAGCGTATTACTTTAAAAAAGGAACAACATTTAAATAGTAAAGGATCTAATCAAAATTTACCAATGATATGATGCTACATATTAGTTATGTAAGGTATCAGCTGTGCAAGGCAACCTGATCCCTAACCGGTCCGGACCGGTCCGAATATTCAGCGAATCCAGTCTTCTCATTGGCTAAAAATACAACAGAACCCCTCAAATTGCCGGACCGGGACGGGTGGCCTGCACAGCTTTGGCGCTGCTGGATGGAGTGCCGTTGCATACTGGCGCCTGATGGACGGGTGGGGGTGGCAAAATGCCGCCACGAGCCAAAATCCCCCATTTCCTCATTTCCTCGTGCAAAAATGGTGTTTGAGAAGCCTGTCGTTGTTGATTGCCGCGGCCACTTGCTTGGTCGTCTGGCCTCGCTTGTCGCCAAGGAGCTGCTCCAGGGCCAGCACGTCGTCGCTGTCCGTTGCGAGCAACTCGAAATCTCCGGATCGCGTACGTGAACAAACTCAAAATGCATTCAAGTAGACGAGCAGACGAGCAGACAAGCAGCAGCAATTCAAGTCCAGCGTCATCAGTACCAAGCGCAGACAGACAACAGCGCAGGATGACTACGCAAGCGCCTTCACGTGTGTCGACAGCAGGAGATGAAGCGGCAGCAGCAGCGATTTGATTGACGAGTTTGAACGGCAACACGATCTCTTGTGAGGAGAGACCAGACCAGACCAGACTCACAGGCAGTCAAGTTCTCCAGCGACGGCTTGTTCATCCAAGTTGGCGTCATGGAACGTGTCCGTCTGTGCGGTCAGTCAGTCAGTCAGTCGATCAATCGCGCGCTCACTGCTATCAGCCTCCAGTCGTCAGCGTCGTCGTCCCGCGTTGTGCTGTGTGTGTCTGCCTCTCGTGCTGAGTGTGCTGTTGGATATGAATGAAGTGCTCCTGTTGTGTGTCTGCTGCTGTATGTATATATCCCTGTGTGTGCGTGCGTGTCTTGGTATGGGAATGTGAAGCCGGTGTGCCTGTCCCAGTGGCTTTTTGTGGTGTATTGGATGCTGTGAATCAATCGAGTGCGTGGTCTGCATGTGATTTCTTTCTGTTTTGGAGTGTGTGAGTGGCGTCTTTCGGAGTGGGAGAAGACGTCCCGTAGACGACGAAATTGAGAGAAGGGATCGCAACTCGTTCGCGGGATCCAAAACATGCAAAAGTCGCTGTGTGCAGGCACCCTGTGGATCGTCACCATCACGTGCTGCTGATGCTGATGTGAAATAGCTGTGTGTCATGCCGTCTGTGGTGGGCTGCTGTGAATGCCGTCGTTCGCTAACGTGAATGCCTGCTTTTGCAATATACGAAACCCAACAGACGTGCGCAACAAAGTCAAGTTCTTGCAGTTCTTGAACAAGCGTACCGCCACCAACCCAAAGAAGGGCCCAGTGCACTACCGCGCTCCTTCCCGCATGTTGTGGCGCACCATCCGTGGCATGCTTCCACACAAGACCGCCCGTGGCGCCGCCGCTCTCCAGCGCTTGAAGGTACGTCTCCCATTTTTCCAGTCCAAGCCTTTGAGCCCTCCTCCCCACGGTCTCTTCCATGCCTAACACTGCTGTTGTGTTGCTGTCTCCTCAGGTGTTCGACGGTATCCCGTCGCCATACGACAAGCAGAAGCGCATGGTCATCCCTGATGCGCTCCGCGCGCTCCGCCTGAAGGCTTCGCGCCGCTTCACTGTCGTGGGCAAGCTCGCGTCGGAGGTCGGCTGGAAGAACAAGGACCTCGTGGCGCGCCTCGAGGCCAAGCGTGTGCTCAAGTCCGACGCCTACTACAAGCGCAAGCTCGCGCAGCAGAAGCGTCTCGCCGAGGCCGAGGCCAAGGTGTTCGCCGAGCACACCGAGCTCAAGCCAACGCTCGCCAAGTTCGGCCACGCGCTCTAAGTCGCTGCTTCGCTTCTTGCTTAGTAGTACACTTGCTGGCTTTGCTGCGATTCTAACATGAATAACAACATGAGGAACAAAATATCCACCACTATATACCTTCACTTTTTTTCTCCCAATCTTTGCTTTGCTGTCCGTTTTGCCATTGATTTGTCCAAACAAACCCTGCGCTTGTCAAAAGCGATGCTGTTTATCAATCAACCAAATTCATGCGAAAGAGAGTACCATTCATGCAACCATTTTCAAATCTTATCTAGCGAAAATGCATCACAATGACATTAGAGAAATTGAGAAAACCCGATACAGAAGCAACAAAAAAGGCGATCTAAAGACCGTCAAACGCGCTCCACGGGTCCCCGGACTGCTGCTGCTGCTGCTGCTGCTGCTGCTGCTGGTACGGGTCGAAGGCTCCTGGCGCCGCCTGGATCTGCAGCATCTGGCCCGGACCTGCGAGACTGTTGTTGCTGTTGTTGCCCATCATTCCATTCATCATGCCATTGTTGTTGTTGGCTCCAAAGCCTCCACCCCCGCTCATATAACCTTGTTGCGTCTGTGGAGGTGGCTGCTGCTGCTGCTGGCCCCCCAGTCCGTACGGAGTCATCTGCATCATTGCTGGGTTGTATTGAGCTCCTCCCGTCGAGCCCATGCCCGAGCCGTTCTGGTTGCCGTAGTTCATCATCGGCGCTTGCTGTCCAACCATTGGGTTGCCCTGGAAGGAGGACATCGAGTTCTGGCTCGGATACGATGGTGCAGCGATAGCGCCAACCGACGAAGAGGAGCCGCCCAGGTTCATGCCGTTAAAGAGGTCGCTCGAGCTCGAAGTAGCTGCTGGCAGACTCGACTGCATACCGCCCAAGTCTAGCAGTCCACTCGATCCACTGCCACCACTTGTGGAAGAGGAGGAAATGTTGAGCAGATCTGCGTTGCCGTCGTCCTTCTCGCGACGACTCGAGCGCGAGCTGCTGCCTTTCTTCGCAGCTCGTCGACGCGACGAGAACGTCTCCGAGCGATCAGAAGAGCCGCTTTCGCGAGTCGTGCTGCCCGACTCGCTGCTACGCTTGCTAGCCTCGTACCCAGATCCGCCGCTCTGCGTGCGGCGCGAGCCCAGGTAGAACGGGTCGTCCGAGTACGGCTCGGGCTTCTTCGCATCCGACTTTCTCGCCTCGGGTTTCTTCTCGGGCACGTACTCCTCCGAGAGCATCTTGTTGACCGCCGAGACGCCCGTCGCGCGCTCTTTCGAGGCCTCCGCGGCTCGGATGACCTCCGAGAACCCCGAGGCCGCCGTGACGCCGGTCGACACGCTGTTGACCGAGTTCTCGGCCGTGAACACCTTGTCGCGCTCCATGATCACGGCCTTGAGCATGTCCTGCATCTTCTCACACACCAAATCGAACTGCGAGTTGTTGAGTGTCGATTCCCACAGCAGCGGCGCGACCGCCGGGATGATGAGCTTCGCGACAAACTCCGGACCGAGGTGCTTACCCAAGTTGTCGTAGCAGCCCAAGATGCACATGCACACGGCGGGCGAGTGGTCCGCCTGCAGCGTCTGCTGGAGCGTCGGGATCACGCTCTCGATGAGCAGGTCCTTGTCAAACACGTGGAACGACTTGGCCATCCACAGCAGCGCGTTCACGCGCACCGACATCTGCGGCGGCTGCAGGATCAACTTGTTCACGCGCGGCAGGATCACGGATTTCAGGATCCGGTACTCGAACAGACTCGCCTGGTCCACGATCTTGTTCAGCACCGTGTCCAAAATCTCCGGCACCGTGCTGTCTAATGCGCGGCAGAGCATGGGGACAATGTGGTCGCGAATGTAGCCATCCTCCGCTTTCGGGATCAGCACTTCGAGCTCCGAGACGAACATGAGCATGCACTGCACGGGCTCGGTCATCGCGAGCAGCGGGATCATCATCGGCGCGATCGAGTGGCCAAAGATGTGCTTGTCCACCTTCGCGACGATCTTGAGCAGCGGCGTGATCACGAACGGCGCGACCGCTTTGTTGATCACCACGGACTGCAGACCCGGGATCACCATGTCGCGCAGCACACGCGGCGAAAAGCCGTCGATCTCTTCCGGGAGCGTCGTGAGGAACTTTGCCTGCGACGCCGGGTCCTGCTCCACCAGGCTCTGCAGCGTGCGCAGCGTCTTGATCGGACCCGAGTCGAAGAACTGCGACGCCAGGAACATGCGCGCTTCGGGACGCTGCGTCGGCTGCAGCGAGAGCAGCGAGCGGATCGTGTTGTGCAGCGACACGGGAATCGACGACGGGAACGTGATCGGATGCAGCGACTGCACCTTGTAGCCATGCGTCATCTTGTTGCCGTCGCGCACGTCGATCACAGGGTTGCGTCCACCGTCCGCACGTGGCGGTACAAAGAGCTCGTAGACCAAGAGCCCGAGCGAAAACATATCCGCGCTGCTGGTAAACAAGCGCGGCTCGGTCACGAGCTCCGGCGCGCAGTATTCGAGAGGCGGCTCCCAGCTTCCTTCAAACGCACCAGTCGCCGGGTTCCGCGTGCCAGTCGAAGTGTCGGTCGAGTAGTATTCGCTGCGAGACGTCTGTCCCGGTTCCACGACGCGGCAAAAGCCCATGCCGCCGAGCTTCCATTCGCCCTTTGGGGTAATAAATATACTGTGCGGACCGAGACTCAGGTGCACGCGGCGTCCTTCGCGGTGCAAGAAGCTCAGCGCCTCGCCGATGTGCATGAACCCGCACGCGACTTCAAACTCCGTGAGCCCGATTTCGAGCACCTCGGGGGTCACATTCGCGACGTTCGTAAAGTTCTTGCACGCGTTCGCGAGCGAGCACGTCACGCGCTCCGTGACGAAGCTGAGCGTGCGGCGACTCTCCTCAAAGATCTCCTCGACCTTGAGCACGTGCGGGTGGCGCAGCAGGCGCAGCGTCTTCATCTCCTGGCGGAGCACCTCGAGGATGCGCTCCTGGTGCTCCTTGTTCTTGTACTTCTTGAGCTCGTCCTTGTCGAACACGAAGATGCTCACCTCTTGGCCGCTCTTGCGCGAGATGGCAGGGAATATCTTCCAGCTGAGCTCGTGGCCGCCCGACGCCGTGCAGTCCTTGGGCGTCTCGTAGTGCTTGTTGAACTCTTCGCCGAGCACGCCCTGCACGGCGCCGGAGACCGCGGTCTGCACCACGCTCGAGAACTTGTTGAACATCGCGGACTTGGACCCCAGCATGCTGACTCGCTCTCCTTGGCTGTTGGTGCGAGCGTGCGGGTGGATGCACACGTGCGCTCGGTCTGCTAGAGAGAGAAGGGAACCACTAGGCAGCGAGGAGCGCGTGGGTTGGGTTGCGTTGCGTAGCTTCTCGCTGATGCGATTTGCGCCGACGAGGGACCAACAGAAAGAGGGGGGAGCGAGACTTCTCATTTTACTGTTTAAAAAGTACCTCTATTTTTCAGTTTAATAAAAATAACGATATACAAATACACAATCTCTCAAGAATAAATATTCTCTTTGAATTGCAAAATTAGTGAGTGATGGTCTCTCTTCTGACCAATCAGATCAAAGTATTTTGTTCTATGTCGGTACCGATTTACCTTTTTAACCGGGGTACAAAAGAATTGAATGTTTCCTAAATAGTTCTACAAATCATGG
Organism: Globisporangium viniferum; assembly: GCA_023333705.1. Lineage (NCBI taxonomy): Eukaryota > Oomycota > Peronosporomycetes > Pythiales > Pythiaceae > Globisporangium > Globisporangium viniferum. The sequence goes on along the minus strand of JAASFI010000039.1, from coordinate 42,874 downwards.
TTTCTAAATATTTAAATATACACCATGGCTTTCTAGTGGGTTATGTAAAGAGAGGGCGCTCTATTAGAGGAGATTACTGTACTAAACTTCCAGTTTGCTTTTGTGGTGTGAATCTTTTTGGTGTGGAAGCGTCATTTTGCAGATCAGAAGCAGAATGGCGATGTTGATGAAGCATGCGCGGACGGCGCTGGCTGGGAATGCGCTCAGAAGACCAGTCCATGCGCTGCTAGTGAAAGCTCCTGCGATCGCAACCGCAAGGCTCTTCAGCAGCAGCAACAACCAGGAGGCGCCTCGCGCGCCACTTCCGCCGTTCACGCGCGAGACCGCGGCGATCAAAGTGCGCGCTGCGGAAGACGCGTGGAACTCGCGCGACCCTGCGAAAGTCGCGCAGGCGTACACGATCGACAGCGCGTGGCGCAACCGCTCCGAGTTTGTGAACGGACGGCAAGAGATCGAGGCGTTCCTGACGCGCAAGTGGGAAGGTGAGCGCGAGTACCGCCTGATCAAGGAGCTCTTCGCGTTCGACGGCAGCCGCATCGCTGTGCGCTTCGCGTACGAGTGGCTGGACGCCAGCAACAACCAGTGGTACCGCGCGTACGGCAATGAGAACTGGGAGTTTGACGCGAACGGGTACATGGCGAAGCGGTACGCGTCGATCAACAACGTCGCGATTGGCGAGCACGAGCGCAAATTCCACTGGCCGCAGGGACGCCGCCCTGACGACCACCCGAGCCTCAGCGATCTTGCCTTGTGAGTCTACGTTTCGTTTGCAGCGAATAGAAGAAGCCCAGTTCGTTGTATGTAGGTGTATCTCTGTAGCGAATAAACTGTCAGAACGACAGTTAACACCCATGCGCGTCGGACCATGAGGTTTCGTGTTCCATGCTCATCATGATCTTATCTCATGGGGCTGCAAACGCCTTCACATGCTCTACAATTCGATACATCCTCACTGTTTCCGCATTCGAGTTCTGTATCATCGAACACAGACGCTGCGCATTCGAGGACTTCTCGAATGTTATCACCAACCGCTCGTAGATCAACCATCTCGCGGATCTGCCGCAGACAAAACATGAGAGAGAGTTTTCGTTGTCGGCAAAAGTGAGAGCTTTCGGCACGACTTGCTAAATGAAACTTGGCCCTGATCACTAAACCAGTCGTGAGGGCGCTCCACCCATTGCTGCACGCTTTAGTTGCCTCGTCAAGCACTCGCCGCTCCGCTCCAGGTGGAAGGCAGGCATGCAGCACGCGGGGACACACCTTGCGCACACTACGCAAGGACAGAGAGAGAGACGGCGTGAGCGATAACAAACAACCAGCCATTTCATTTTCCGCGCATTGCCCATTTCAAGCAGTCAATGTCGACAAGAAAACAACAAACACTCAGATGCACGCGCATGCCTCGACCTCATACCGGAGATTGGAGCGAAGCAGCAGCTATATAATACCTACTCACACAGCGATAGCGCAGCGACGTCACCAGCTCAATCCAGTCGCATCATCTCGCACTTCACAAGGCAGGCAATCCATGGACCGACCAGTCAGAAGCGCATTTGCATTCGCATCGCTTCTCGCTTTCTGACAATGAAAGCTTGTGACTGACTGATTGTTTCAGCATTCGAAATTGAAGCTCGCCATCAAATCTTGCAAGAGCAGCTTTGCTTGCGTTTCCTTGTTTCATTTTTAGTGCTTCTTTTGGGTTCTTTTGAGCAATACTTTCGGAAAGGGTTTCGACCAATCGCAGCGCATGACTTGGCACTTTGTCAGATTCTAATTGGCTGAAAATGAAATTTTTATTTAGAGGGTAGGGCTACATCCAACAACATCACGTATGATTGCGCCACACATGCTGACGCAAGATTTCTAGTTCGTACCATATAAACTACAATTTCAAATCCCGATCAACTATTTTCAAATAGAGATATTTATTATGATTTTATATATATACAATCTTGATTTGAGATTATTTAAGCGTAGTTTGAATCGGTACTATACATGGTATGAAGTGGAGATGATGTGGTTCTTGCGCGAGCCGAGCCGAACGATCGAACAGCCTTTGAGCTCGCTCGAGCCAATCCGAGCCCACCATTCTCTCTTGCGCTCATTATGGAGCGGGCGGAGGCGGGCGGGCCGTCCGTCCGTCCTACCAAACACAACAAGAGCAAACAAACAAGCAAGGCAAACCAGGCGGCTCGTTTGGTTCACTTCTCCATTTCCGCATCTCTCAGAAAGGAAAGCAAGCAAAGCGAGCGATTATTGCTGCTGTCGCGTCATAGAGACGAAGGCTCAAGCCCCCACAGTACAAGCTTCTTCACAGTGCGAATTCCTCCACATGGCGGCGTCGATCTACCGCACGGGCGGCTCGCCCACGCGGTTCCAGCAGTTCGCGGCCGGCCCCACGCACTACACGACGAGCGTCGACCCGACGATGCACCTGCGCTACAACTCGTTCGCGGTCGACGGCCACCAGGTGCCGCTGCCGTCCACGCCGCCGACGCGAGGCGGTAGCATGATGGGAGCCCCGCCGCCGTCTGGTAACAGCAACAACAACAGTAATGGCATGAGCCTCGCGACGCCACCCCCAGGCGCGACGCTCGGATTGCTCAACGGCAACAGCGTGGGCAAGCCGCTGTACATGCACCACCAGCAGCAGCACCAGCAGCAGTACCACCACCAAGCGCAAACCCAGCGCCACTCGTCCCCGATCTACTCGTCGGCGCCGTCGCCGCTGTTTATCAACCCGATGCTCGCGAAGAGCTATCAGCAGCACATGGAGCGCCAGATGAGCATGGGGCATCCCACGGAGCCGCTGCTCATGGTGTCACCGGGCGTGCCCACGCCGCTCGAGTTGTCTATTTATGAGATCAAGCAGCCGACTGGTTTTCTGCACGTGACAGTCGGCAACCAGACGGTCGAGTTCCTGGACGGCGTCGCCAACATGCCGCGCAAGCGGTAACAACGAGGCGATCCATCTACCACCCGCCTGTCGCCGCCGATAGAGTGAGAAAAAGATCCTCCAGTCGCCTGTGCGATCCGCGTTTGCCTGTGCTGCTCGCTGCATCGTCCCTGTATTTTTATCCGAATCTCCTACTACCTCTGTGTGCGTGCAACCGATCGATCGATCCACCACGAACGAACGTCCCTCCGCTTCGATCAAGAATTTTGTCTCCTCTCTCCGCGTTCGCCGTCTTCCTCCCCGTCGCCTTTGCTCGTGTCTCTGGTGCTGGTGGGCATTTGAGAGTCGCGTTCTTCTGTCTTGGTGTCGTCTGGCTGTCGTTCGTCCGCTCGTCCTCCTGTGTATTGCCTCCCTCTGTGTATTAGAATTTGCTGCTGCTGCCGCCGACGTTCCGCCCGTGGTCGTGTGGATTTTCTTCTCCTCGGTGAGTTTCGGTTGAGCTTCGTTCGTTCCCCCACGCTTTCTATCGTAGTTTTTGAAATCCTTTGTACAACTTTTTTTTCTCTTCATGCATTTTGTAAATGGATAGTTATATACGCCCTTGTCTGCCCTTCATCTATCGCTTTATTGCTGCTGCTTTTCTTCGCCTTCTTTTTGTTTGAGCTCTGGACTCGACGGCTGGACAAGTCGACTCGCAATGGCCCCCCAGTCCTGCACGAGACTGCCCACCGGCGCGTCGTCTTCGAGGATCAGGATGCCGTCGCTCAAGTCCGCGAGCCCGAGCTCCGCCTCGGAGCAGATCATGCCCTGCGACACCTCGCCGCGCAGCTTGGACTTTTTGATCTTCACGAGCTTGCTGTGAGGACCACACATTTCGCCATAGGGAGGTAGGCACAGTACACAGCTGGTTTGTGAATAATTGTCCATCGGTACACAAACGCACATACACATTTACACACACACAGCTTATAGCAAACAATACGTACACATCGCCGCTCTCTGGGTCCTTGAGTACGAGCTTGGAGCCCACTTTCGCGACGGGCACGCGCGCACCCTGGCGCACGTTCGGCGCGCCGCAAACGATCTGCAGCAAGTTGTCTGCGTCGCCGACGTTCACTTGGCAGACGTTGAGTCGGTCCGCCTCCGGGTGCGGTTGGAACGCCACGATCTCGCCGATTACGAGCGTGCTCCACGTGGTCGTGGGCGGCTGCGCTGGTGGCTGCGGAAGCTTTGCTTTCTTCTTCTTCTGGTCCGCAGGCGCACTGGTGTCGTCACTCTTGTCGGTAGTCGATGGCGACTCAGCGGCGGTGCTGGCGTTCTCTGGAGCGCTCTGGGAGCTGAAGAGCTGCTGCTGCTGCTGTTGGACGAGCAGATGACGCGCGCGCACGACACGGCGCTGGAGCGAGCTGAGCAGCATGGTTGATGGAATGCTGTGGTGGTGATGCTCCTCGATTGATAGATATGATAGGCAGCAAAAACATGATTGTGCGCTTTCGAAAGACCAGGTTTTGACGAATAGCATTTAGACGCACCCAGAAACGACAGTTGGAGGCTTCGTGGCTCAGACTGGTTTCTCTAGTTTCTGACTGATTTCGTCAAAACCTGGTCATTTTGTGGGTTGTTCTGATTTCACCAAAACCGGGTCTTTCTTGGCTTTGGCTCAAGAGGCAAACAAAAATGGTCGCACGCTGATAGCATTCGTTGAGCACGTAGTTCCCATTAAGAGGTAGTATTGTCAGCCTCCCAAACCACCAGCGTTCCTTGAGCACCTTGTTCTTGATTCGTCACTTCATTTTCTCCCTCTCTAGTTGCTAATTTTCTTCATTTTGCTTCATTCCACGTGCTTCCCAGAAAACCTTTCGTCCTTGTTTCTCTTTCTTGTCTCTCACATTGCTGCCATTTTTCTCTTTTACTCGTCGTCATTTTCTCTTGATTCTCAGGAAAGATGTGTCGTTCTTGTCTACGCGCGCTCGAACGTTCGGCCCGTGATGGTCTTCTTGCTCGCCTTGGACGGGTCCTTCTCCGGCTTGGCGCGGTTGAGAACTAAACACAAACAAAACACAAACAAATTGTATGGGCACCAAACCTAAGCAAGACATTGGTAAGTAATAATGGAGCAGTACCTTGCAGGAGCAGGTCGACGCGCTTGCGCATGCGGATGTGCAAGTACGTCTTTGACGCCTTGATGTGGTAGTGCAGGTAGTTGCGCAGGCCCTGCACCAACGACGCGGCTTTCTTGCGCTTCTCCAGCGTCTTCACGTGCTCTGGGAAGATCGTGAGACTCAAGTAGCCCACGAGGTCCGTCGAGTTGCGCAGACCCGGCGCGCCGCGCAGCTCAAGCGGAGGGTCTTTGCTGAACGCAGCGGGTGGCGCATTGTTGACTGTGCGACGCGTGTCGACAAACTCCTACAAGTTTGACATCACAACATCATAGTATGAATATACACATGTCCACATAATCCCTTCAGAGGCATACAAAGGGTTCCATACCTGCAGGAAGACTCGGGCAACCGCCTGGTCGGTCTTGTCGTCAAAGCAGACCGAGTAGACGATGATGATGCGGTCTTGTTGTGGGAGCACGTACATCGTCTCGTTGCGGCGGAACGGGATCTGCACTGGCGCCAGTCCAGCACTCGTTCCGTTCGCAAGCGCTTCAAAGCACTGCTCGAAAGGCGCGCTCAGAATGTTGCGCTTCAGCGAGGCGATGCGGTCAATAAACGAAGCTGCGGCATTTCGGTAAGAAAGGGAGACGTGGGAGGTTAACGAGGGTCCATGGCTTAATGAATGCGTCGCCATCTATCTGCATCATGCTACCGTCCCTTACCAGCATTGGCGGGAGTGATCACGTCCACGTTGACTTGCAGCGCAAAGTCGAACCCTGGCTTTGGTGCTGCGAGCGCGAACTCTGGGTACATCGTGGCGAACATGCGCTGCGCTCCCAGGCTTTAAGTTCACACACACAAACAAACACGTACAAGGTCAGATCACAAAGTATACACTCGCAGGTTGACCTTGCAGCTATCATGAAAGGTACATCCTTACCCTTCCAAGTGCTTGTACGGAGGGTACGCCATCGAGATCGACAGCATGTTGTTCGCAATTGAGACATCGTATTGGACGTCTACAGCAATGACAATTTAGCAAACCCAGATACGCTGTCAGCTCCACATTCACCAAAACGACCATCCCAATAGCAAGGAGTAGACAAGCACGTGGCCATATACGCCGTGCTCTTCCTCCTCACTTGATTCGTACCGTCAAAGTCGCAGAGGCGGATCTCCAGCGGCTGCACGGGGCGAGGAGCTCTTTAGACAAACAGACAAGTGAACAACACAAAGCGTCAGCATCTGACTCTTTCACGCAGCTCCATACACACGCTACCGCCCGCCCGCCCGTCCGCCAGCAGAGATAGAGAGAGGGGAGCTCTATCAGAAGACGCACTTCTCGCCGACGCGGCCCTCCAGCACGTCCTTGATGATCTTGTTGTCGTTGTCCAGGAAGAGCATCGTGATCTCCTGCGCTCGGCCTCTCTTGGCGTCTTCTTCCTCGTGTTCTTCCCTTTTTGGGAATTATTAGGTGCATCATCATCGCAAAGGGTATCCTCAAGGCACTGTCTTTCAAAAAACAAGTACCGGTATTCTTCAAACAAACACCAGCAAGGAATACCGGCAAATAAACCGGTAGCTGCGTGTTTACTTTATGCTGCCACTTGTTAAAAGATAATGTAGGTCAGTGCTTTTCAAGTCGACGCACCAAAAACAGTATATTGTTCTTAAAACCAAGTACAGCTAACTTAAATCAGTGCGAGAATATACCCGAAACCACATCACCTGTACACCACGCTTTTTCTGTCTTTTCCAAGTGAAGCCACAAACACGAAGTATAACAAATGTACTGAAGAGCACGAAATGTACTGAGCAGTTATACTTTTCTCCAAAAAGAAAAGATAAAATTTACATTTATGTGAATTTTATGACTGGCTACTTTGCTTAGTGAAGTTGACGAGGGAGCACTTTGTAGTTTGCTTGTTGCAAGCCGCCCTGTTTTGAAGATCTTGCCTCTACAGACTTGACTGACGCAACGACACGCGGCGATCGAGGATCGAACTAGCCATCTTCCGTGCCGGCGGCGTTGGAACCCACCAGGCCGCTGCCGCACGAGTTCGTACTCGTGTTGGTGCCGTTGTCGAGCATGCCGGAGATGCAGACGCGCTCGCTCGTTGAAAGTAAAAGCAGAAAGGTCAATCCTGAAAATCCCGGTAATCTGTCGATATACCGGTATTTTGGGTTGAAGCTGACCGGTACAAAAACCGGTATTCCGCCAAATTGGCTGGGGTCGCGATGGCTCGATATCTCTATCAAAACCCGTTGATAGGGTGGGAGCTACGAAAAGCATACTGAATGCAAGTGTAGAAAAAGCGCGACACTTGGCCACAACAAGCAAACAAACAAACAAGCAATCGCGATTGACACATTGATTAAGCTCCTCCCTCGCTCTCGCTCGCTTGCCACGCTCGCCTCATGACGATAGAGTACGGCGTCTACGGCCGCGTGCTCTTCTGCGGCCAGCTCGAGAAGCGTCGCGACGGCGCCGTGCGCGGCGGCTGGGCCTCGCGGCTCTTCCTGCTCACGCCCGACGCGCTGCACTACTTCCGCAAAGCCACGGAGCATGAGCTCCTCGGCGAAGAGCGCGGAACGGTGAGGAGCTACTTGCTGCAAGGCTTGCATTGTTTGTGCACTGGTATTGCTGACTGCCTGTGTATGTGAACTTGCGGGTTGTAGCTGGCGCTGTCGATGATCAAGTCGGTGCGCGCAATGCCCGAGGACGAGGTGCCTCCAGCGGCGGTCGAGCCTGGAACGGAGCACTACTACCTTGAGATTACCACGGTACGAGCAGGCAACCATTGACCTTATTGTAGCATTGGTGTACATGTAGCCCATCTGAGGCTAATGACTGTCATGCTGTTGCGTAGGAATCGCGCTCGTTCTTGATGCGCACGCCCGTGAGCGAGGCGTCGACGTGCGAGAGCTGGTCGATCGCGATCGAAGAGCAGCGCAAGGCGCTCCGGGCCGAGCAAACCGACCAACGTGAGTGCACCTCGTCGTTCGTGGAGTCCATGCCCAGTCCGACGCTGCTTGCGAGGAACCATGAACTTTTCTCCCTGTTCGTAAGTCTCGTTTTTTTTTGCTCACACGCCGCGGCTTGTGTGGTGTGGTGTGTTCTCTGTGTACTGCATTGCGTGGCATAGAATATAAAAGCATCCTATTTCTCAATCAACAGGAATCGTCTCCTCCCCGGATCGCGATGATCTCGGTCGTGCGTGTGAACGAGCGTGACGCCAAGCCGCTGGAGGAAGTGATCAAGCGCAAGGTCGCGTGGGGCGAAGTGCTCGATCTCGGCGTCGTGCCGCAGGGCGGCGCGTGCGTGATCTTGTTGCAGGACGGCGGTATCGGTCGCATCGGCACGCAAGCGCTCATGGGGAGCTGGGATGCCGGTCAAGCCTGCTGGATCGAAGTGATCGATGCAGACTCGCCGACAGAAATCGAAGGTATCGTCCATCCATTTGTTCGTGATGATCCTGCACGACTTACTTGTTGACTAATTGCTAAATTGCTTGGATATTTGCCAGTGTCTGTGACGTGCAAAGTGGTTTCCCAGGCCAGAAAGCAGTCGACCCAAAAGGACGATAGCTCCTCGCAAAGCTTGCCCAAGTGGGTCGAATGGGCGGACGAAGGCTCGAGCGTTGGCTTCCTGCTCATGTGTCTCTTTGTACACCTGCTGTATGGAGTCGACGGGTTTCATTGGTCGCACAAGTGCTGTCTCACTGTCGGTGCGGCGCTCGCGATCTCGACCATCCTGAATGGATCTTCACGGTATGAGTGAAGTTCTTCCTACGCTATGACAAACACAATCTTCTCCTAGCGCTTGCTTGGGTTCCCAGAGAGCTCACTTGCTTCTATCTAATGTGTGTGTAGGAATCCGCCTCCGCAAATTCTGACCCCCAAGCACTCGAACACGAGCATGCTCCCGAAACTCCAGTTCTCCCTCACTGTCCACAGGTGTCGGATCAAGATGGAAGGCACCGAGTATTTGTACCCGAACGAGAAGCAGCAGCCGTCGTTCTAAGAAGAGTGAGCTCTGGACACTTCATAGATGCTGATATTTTCACGCAAGCAACAGCAACAGCGACAGTATTGACAGCAATCACCAAATACACACGCGAGTAAATTAAGGAAAACAGGTTGTGCTTTGTTCTCTTCGACTTTAGTTGTTTTATTCCAAATTACAGGGTTTGTCGTTCACTCTTGTCGACGGGGACGCACTCAACACATACTAAGGCCGTTCGCGCGGCGAGACTTGTCCAGCAGCGCTACGACCAGCTCGCGGTCGGAGTCGGCGTATCCTAGCTCAATAAGTCTCCGGTTGAAATCTTGGATCGTCATGGCACCGCAGGACAGACTGCTCACGCCGAGCATGACGTCCGTCAGGATCGCCGGGTTTCTAATCTTCAGCAGCGCCTGGCGCTCGATCACGCCCATAGTAGGAAATGACAGCTTCCACATTTCGCGGAACTTCTTGTCGTTCAGCTCCATTGCAGCCAGCTGCTCCAACTGGAACGAGTTCGTGCGTCGAATATCGGTTGGCCTCTGCTTTGTCACATGCTCGTTCAGTGCATCCACGTTTCCCTCCGACGAGAAGCGTCCTCGGAGAACGCGTTCACGAGGCGACATCACGAGGTTCTGCTGGTGTGACTGGTTTCGATTGCGAGTCTTTCCTCTCTGTGAGAAATCCTTGACGTTCCCTGCCTTTCCAATCGAGACAAGGACGACTGCTTCATCAGGAAGCTCAGCAACATTCTCCACTGGTTCTCCGATCTCTGTCGAGATGTCAACGATTTGGCTTGTCTTGACTTCGAAACGAGTCTTGATCACGTCGAGAATCACTTGCGGCTCGGTGCCTTCAAAGTACGAGATGCACACGGGCTTTCCGAAAGTCGACAGGCTGTTCACGTTCAGATGCTTGCATTTCGGGTTCCGCATCTGAAGCCCCATTCGCGGACGTGGCAAGTTGATCTTCCAGAGGCGACTCACGCACACGTCACACACGCGACGAGGCTTTCGCTGCTCTTCTAATCCTGTGACGAGCTTCTCGCGCTCCGGATTCGCTAGTCGAGTGCTTGTGCATTTACTACAAAACTCTTTCCTGCAGTAGCTGCACTTGTGCTTCCACTCGAGTAAAGAGAAGATCTTGCTACATTGCGAGCAATTCTCGGACTTGTGGTTTCGAATCTGGAGTGGCACAGGACGATCTGGAATTTGATGCTGCAGGAGTAAATCCACTTCGTCGAGCGTAATACTGTTGCCTTTGTAGAGTCGGAATTCTTCAGCCATGAGCGAGCGGAAAAAGCCTTCATTCGGATACACGACACCGCGACTCGCCATCGCAAAATTCACCGCTGTCACGAGCGACCAGTTGTTGGCGCGCATCAGGTACATGATCACCAGTGTCGCCGACCGCGAAATGCCCTGCGTGCAGTGCACCAGCACGCGACCGTGATACGTGCGCTTCGCAGACTCGATAAACTCGTACGTCGAGTCGAAAAATGCGGAAATATCGGCTTCGGGGCGATCCTTGATCTTCACTGCTTTGTACAAAACGCCTTCGGTCGCAAACACGTTTTCCACATCGAGACTCGCGTTCACAATGTGCGTGATGCCGAGATTCTGGATCACCTGCTTCGACTGCGCGTGCCACATATTCCCGAGGAACAGGAAGCCTTCTAGAATTTCGTTCGGGTAGTTGAGGTTGTGGGTGCCGCTGCGCGTGCGCGTCAAGCCAAACGCAATCTCATCGAGCATCGCTGACGTGGTGTAGAACGGGTAGCGGTACTTGAATGTCATGAAGCCATCAAAGAGCGACTTGACGCTCGTGACAAGCCCGTCTTCAACGATCAACCGCTCGAGATGTCGCAGCCACGAGTTCTCGCTGTCGTCTGCATTCGCATTCCTCGGGTCTCTGCTGTTCTTGCTCTTCACAGTCTCTCCAAACAGCACGACGTCCCGCAACTTGCGCCGCTTCACTGTAAACAGGTACCGCTGCTCTGCGAGCATGCCTTTCTCAACGTCATCGAGTGTAAAGCAGTCCACCATCGGCGGGATCGAGATCGACGACGGGATCGTGTCTTCTTCGAAAGCTTCTCTGGATCGCGCGTCGATGAGGATCAGTCCTCGCGCAGCCTGCACCTGGTTATACAGCCATCTGCAATTCACCCGCCCTGTGCGCACGTGGCGCTTGGGCATCGCGACGATCGCCTGTGACACGGGGGCTTCGACGTGTTCCACCTCGACAGTGCGCGACGGGCCTTCTGGTCGTGTGGACTTGTTCTTACGCTCTTCTCCAACAGACATGCTGGTGCTGCAACCGGTAATGCTGGTAGTGGTAGTAGTGGTGGTAGCGTTGCTGCTGCTGCTGCTGCTACTGGGCTCACCGGGTGTCGCGGCGAAGGCGCAAGTCAGAGTCGTCTGCGTCGTCGTGTCCAGCGCTGCTGCTGAACTTGCACTGCGGGCCGTGCGCGCCGCCGTGATGCCACTGAAACTGAGCGTCTTGCTCGAACTCGTCTTGCCTCACAATCCGCCGCCTTCACACGGGTGATGCCTTCAAGTCGATCTCTGCTCACTTGCCTCCTTCTTCTTCTCTCTCGATCTCTCTCTCTCTTCTTATTCCGGCTCGTCGTCTTCCTCTCGCACAGAAAGAGAGAAAGAAAAGAAGAACGAGAAGAGACAAAGAACGCTGTCTTACACTCACCAGTGGCCGACTAATAAGCAGCGGCCGTTGGGTGACTAAGAGACGTGAGTCAATACGCGCACAGACTCGCTCACTCGCGCACTGACAGTGGAGAGGAGATGCTTGGATGTGACGACCGCGTTGCGTCCGTCGGCGAGCTGCACTCGTCCGTCGGGCGGGCGGTCAATCCCCCAGCCTTTTCTCGCTCGCCCCGGCTTGACGCGGCGCTGTACTGTACCCAGCAATGCAGTACTAAGTACTACGCCCGCGCTCGCTGCTTGTTGTTGCCGTCGTTCAGTATCTAATTCCTCAGCCAAGAGGCTTTACCCACACACAGTCAAACAGTCAGACGTTTTGCTGAAGAGACGGAGAGCGCGCGGCGGTGCGCGGCTTGTCTCTCCGCGCGCCGCGAGAGAGCAAGATCAGAGCGCGCGCGTCTGATTGGCTGAAATGGACCTGCCGAACAGCCACGTGAAACCGGCTCACTGCGACGCGAGCCCTGCGAGAGTTCATACCGTGGCTGCTTGGAGAAATGCAAGCGCATGCAAGAGCTAATGAAACTACCTGTGGAAATGCATACACCTCGCCAAAGGAGAACGAATTCGCATCTTTGCCTGCTTGCTCTTGTTCTTCTTTTTTGTTGTTTGCCAGCACACCAAAACCTGAAAAATCTCGCTCTATCTCGCTCTATTTTTTTTCTTCGCGGGAGCTTTTCGACCTTTCACTTGGAGTTTGTATCGGCGCGCGCCACATTTTTTGGGAGCCATTCCCACAGACAGTCCGCAATTGCTGTGGCGGGAGTCCAAAAGGGGGCAAGCAGAGAGCGAGAGTGAGAACGCAAGCAGCTGCTAATCTAAAATGCTGCGAGGATCGGTCAACAAGACAAACAGGCAAGCGCGGAGGTGCTGCATGCTTTGTATGCGTATGCATGCATGCATGTGCACAAGAGTGTTTGGATGTGTGTGAGTGTCGTTCTCTCTCTCTCTCGGTGATTTCCGTGACACCCGCCATGCCCGCCATGGACGTTGCGTGAGCATGAATCAGTCTGTGGACAGACGCACGTATACATCCATCCCTGCGTGCCTCTTCGCATCTCATCCCAGTGATTGGACGAGAGGGGAGGAGAGTGGGCGTGGCTGACATGGCTGCATGTGCCATCTCCACGCCGTGTACAGTTATTAGTGTCCGTTCACTCGGCTAGCATACATCATGGGCTGTTGAATTTTTAAATGATTAACCTCCAGCTTATGCTGGGGGCAGTGGATGCGGTTCATGTTTTTTTTCTTCTTCGTCTTTCGCTGGTCAACACTTGACTCACATGCAGGCGCAGCCGCTGTTCCGGCGCGGCGGAGGGACCGGTCGGTCCGGGATGCGGCCCTGTAGCAGCGCGTCGAACTCACTCTCGATGACGCTGCTGCTCTCGCACCCGTGCAGCCGCAGCTCTTCCATCAGCAGCGCGGTCAGGAAGCCCTCGTTCGGGATGATCACCCCTCTCCCTGCGCGTGTGTAGTTGAACGCCTGCACGAGCGACCAGTGGTTCGCGCGCATGAGGTACATGATCACCAGCGTCGCCGAGCGAGAGATCCCCTGTGTACAGTGCACCAGCACGCGATACGGAAGTGCTGGTCGCTCGCCCGTGGCTGTCACCCAGCTCGGCGACGCTGCGTGCTTGGCTCGGTTGATAAAATGGAACGTCGAGTCAAAGAACCTGCTGATGTCGGCCATTGACTCGTCCCGGACCTTGACTTCGTGGTAGAACACGCCGCTGCTGTCAAACACATTGCCGAGATCGAGCGTTGCGTTCACGATGTGCGTGATGCCGAGATCGCGTATCACCTGCTGCGACTCTGCCTGCCACATATTGCCGAGGTACAGGAACCCATCGACAATTTCGTTCGGGTACGTCACGCGGTGCTGCCCGGACTGGACCACGCCATTATTGCTCGTGACCGTTTGTGTTGTGTAGAAAGGGTAGCGTGCACTGAACACCGAGAAGCAATCGTCGAGCGTCTTGACGCTCGCAACGAGTCCGTCGGCCACCAGCAGCTGCAGCAACGTGTACATCCACGACTTGCTGTCACTGATCTGCGCGCGGTCTGCAAAGATGACGATGTCTCGCAGTGTGCGCTTGCGTGGCGACAGGCTCGCCAGGCTTTGCTTCTCTGTGCACTCGTTGTCCAAGTCTGCCAAGCAGGTGCAGCCTGCAACCGGAGGGATGGAGATCGCACCGAGGATCGTCTCAGTCTCGAACGCTTCTCTGCTGCGGGCGTCGACGATGAGCTCGCCCACATAGAAGTTGTTGAAGAGCCACCGGCTGTCGACCGAGCCTGTGCGGATCGAGCGCTTGCGCCTTGGGGCGGTGCCATTGCTGCTGCTGCTGCTGCAATCGCTGACGTCGCTGGTATTGCTGGTGTGGCTCACAGCGCCTGCCGCCTTCGCTGCTGCTGCCGACGTGTTGCTCATCGGTCGGTCTTGGTGGTCGGCGGCGTATTCTCAAGTGGCTCCTAAAACCGCAACAGCTCAGGTCACTGTTGCTGTTACGCAGCTGTGTGCTGCTGATTGGTGGAAAAGGATCGGGACCAAGGATGCGCTTTTGGACCACGCTGGGTGCGAGTTGTTGAAGCGACCTGCGTAAACTAATGTTTCATCTTAGATACGATCTCAAATGGGTGAATGTTTGAGCCTGTTGCCCTTAAAAATCGAAAGGAAAAATGATATCCCGCTGAATCTGATTCACACAAAAGGCAACGACTTGAAGTCACACACATTGCCAAGGGATGGATACAGTTCACAACACAAAGCGAAAGAAACTGCCTCAAAAACAATCAATCATCCAATCACGCAAAGGTCACAATCACAATGGCTGATTGATTGAAAGTATTGCACACCGGGTAGGAAGAAGTGCATGCAGCCTCACTATTAGCCATCAGGCCCACTACCAACTCTCCCCCACTATGTGCCAGCGCTCGCCAGCACCTCATCGACTCATACATGTACGAGAGCGATGTGTCAGGAACATTATTGTTTGACAGGACTCGATCGATTTTTGAGACGTCACAACTTGGCTGCAAAAAAGTTGGCAGCAACAATGCCGTACTCTACTTTCACAAATTGTACCCCATGCACTCCGTGTATTACCTGTACAAATGAATACTTTCATCATCCAAGCCATTTCTGTATGAGCGAGAAGTCGGTAGGTTTTCGATACAGTTGCTGTTGAGAATTCCGTTGCTTTTGAACGTTCCTTCAAAATTTTATACGCAGGATAGATTTTGACAGGGGGACGGAATTCTCAATAGCAACTGTATCGAAAACCTACCGACTTCTCGCTCATACAGAAATGGCTCGGATGATGAAAATATTCATTTGTGCAGGTAAAGAGGACATTAAGCTTGCAAAATGTATTCAACTGTCGATCCACCCTGTGTGGCAAACACCCCAACCTCCCAGGCAACACCATTCGCCCGCCTTCTGAAGGATAGTGCGCGCGGTTAATTTATCACACACCGCCCGCCAGCAAGAGTGAGGCAAGCAGCAATCATCCCCCTGGTCGGCGACGAAGGGCACGCGTGAACAAGAGCTACTGACCAGCCGTCACGTAGCTACGAAGTGACATCCAGAGACGACGCCCCGACGCCCACGACGACAGCGCACATGAGTGGCGCGCCTGGCGAGGCGCTCAGCGCACACGCGCCGCCCATCTCCGACGCTTGCGAGGGCGATGCTGATGGCAGCAAGAAAAACAGCGACGGCAGCAGCTGCTGCGTGTGTCTCGAAGTCGTCGACTACAATGGCTCCATGATGACCCACTGCGGCAAGTGCGCCATGAACGTGCACGTCAAGTGCTATGGCATGACGGTACCCACGGACGGATCGACCTGGTACTGCGAGGCGTGCCAGTACGTGCTGGGCAAGCTTCCGGAGGCGTCAGCTGCTGCCGCGTCGGTGCCGCGCATGCAGCCACGGTGTGCGATTTGCCCAGTTGAAGGTGGCGCGCTGCGGCAATCGAACCAGCCGGGTGTGTGGCTCCACGTGCTGTGCGTCAACTGGATTCCGGAGCTTTCGCACAGCCTCACGGGCGAAATGAACCAGGCTGTGAACATCGCGCTGCTCGATCGAAGTCGCGAATCGCTGCGGTGTCTTGTGTGCGGTCAGCGCGGTGGGTGCATTCAGTGCGTCAGTGGACGCTGTGCGCGCGCGTTCCACGTTCTCTGCGCAGTTCGATCTCCGTCAAGTCTCATTTTCACGGGCTACAATGGCGAGAACCAGCAAGTCTACCACTGCAAAACGCATCTTTCGGACGTGACAACCACGAAGTACGAAATGGTCGACAACTCCTGGCGGAACAATCCGCGAGTCCAGGCGTTTTTAGAGCAGAATCCACCAGTCGAAGGCAAATGTCGAATATGTCAGAGCAAGACGGTTCCAGCGACACAACTCACGCATGAGACCCAGTGCCTGCTTGCGTGGCTGACACGAGAAGAGATTAAGAAACGAACAGAAGAGATGAATCGCCGCGGGTTGAAGCCGATCGAGATCTCGTATTCCGCAAGAGGAAAATCGCATCCAAACGGACAGAGCTCGAAGTACAACAAAGGGGAACGCACTTCAAGAACGACTGATCCTGCGAGCAAGAAGCGCCAGCACGCCGTGATGCGACTGTGTCCAGAGTGCGGTGAGTCTGTTCGCGAATCGCTTATGGTGAGTCATCTGAAAAATGGTTGTTCTCACAGCAGAGGTGACGACGACGACAACACCAACAACAACCGGCGCTCGAAGAATCCGAACAAGATGAAGCGCAAAAGCAATGGACAAGCCCAGGGAGCGCTGATCGATCTCACACAGGAAGAGCCGAGCGTCTCGTCGGATCTTTCCGACGTTCTGTTTGCGTCGTGGCCGGGACAGAATGCCGGAAACCCCATGGATTCCACGCACCTGTGGAAAATCGTCAACAACAACTTTTTCAGCAGCAAGGCACTCATGAAGAAACGAATGGAGCAGTTGTGCAAGAATATGTGCGGCGCAAAACTGGAAGACATTGGAAACTTTTCGCGCAAGTCAGCACGACACGACTTGCTCGATTGTGCTGATACAGTGCTCCTCGATCGTGTGCCGGATGATCCAACCGAAGCGCTGCATCTGAAGGCTATTCTTCATCGTTGCGACTTCATGATGCGCGCAAGTCGCACTCGATGTTTAGAGGATATCTACGCGAACCCGAGTATGCAGATCCACCATCTTTCACGTACCTCAGCAACGCCAAATCCTGGACAGCCCGACGACACAGGGTTGGAAGATGATACCACCAGTGAGATCAGAGTGCTATTTTCGAACAGTGAGAATGCTACCGTGGATTGCAAGTATGTCATGAAGCTATCGAAAAGCGGCGCGACGGACCAGCGACCCCCGGCGGATGATTTGTTTTGGAGCAGTTTCAGGCACGACGCGCTGAGCACTCTTGCAGGGCCAACCGTGGAAGCGAACAAAGTCCCGATTGGTCGTGACGACCACTTGTGGCTGTCCATGGAGATTTGTGACGACTCGCTAGATGGGCCTTCAGCGAACAGCATTCCGGCTAATCTATTGCAGACCGAGGGACAAGTGAATCTCACTGACGAGCTGACACCGGAGATCGCGCTGCTGATGGAGAACCTGAAAGAGCAAATGAAGCAAAATCGCTACAAACTCCGCTCTCTTTCGAAAAAGCTTCAGCTGACCGATCATTACGAAGGTCAGTCCCAGCGAGCAGGCGGTATTACCGAAGCGTACTACAAAGAGTTTGCAGCATGGAAGCGATTATGCAAGAGTCTGACGTTCGGTTACCGAGAAATTCGTCATGGAGCGCCTGTAGTCAAAGAGCCTGCTGAAGTGAAGAAATCCAGAGATTCCGACTCCAATGGCTCCTCGCCATCGCGTGATGAAGACAACGCTGAAGATGCGATCGACGACGGGACCTGTGTCGTGTGTTTTGACGGACAATCTCCGGAAACAAACCCAATTGTTTTTTGTGACCGCTGCGACTTGGCTGTTCATCAAGGCTGCTACGGAATTGTCAAGCTCCCGAGCAACGAGTTTTACTGTGATCGATGCAGTATTGAAGACGATGGAGAAGACCCAGCATCGTCTGTCTTCTGCCAACTGTGCTCTCTTCGAGATGGCGCATTCAAGCGCACGGTGGACGGAAAGTGGGTCCACGTTGTCTGCGCTCTTTGGTGCCCGAAGGTGTGGATCGGAAATCTTCAAAACCTTTCCGATATCAGCTTGGTAGCCGGAGCGAATCAGCCTCGATTTATCAGCACACTTGCTGAAGTGGAAGCGCGCGTTGCTCTCCCACAAGGTGACAATCAGAGA
Organism: Globisporangium viniferum; assembly: GCA_023333705.1. NCBI lineage: Eukaryota > Oomycota > Peronosporomycetes > Pythiales > Pythiaceae > Globisporangium > Globisporangium viniferum. Next base: position 24,843 of record JAASFI010000039.1, on the reverse strand, counting down.
GCCTCGGGGAAGAATGGTATCCAAGCGCTGGAGCAAGGAAGTCTGTGCATGCATTGCAAGGTCGCATGCGGGCGAACTGTTCGATGCTCGCATTCGGGTTGCAAGGCGTCATTCCATCCATTGTGTGGGTGGTTTGAGGGGCTCCCCATGACGATTGAGCTTGGGGAACGCGGATTTATCTATTGCGGGGGTGGCTCTGGTTTGCAATTCCAGATGCACTGTGTCAAGCACCTCCCGAATCATTACCCAAACGCCGAGCGTCTCATCCAGCGTCGACGAAGACGGAAATTCCGCATCGATTCGTTTTACATTACGCAATGCAAGGTTGCTCGACCTCCTCAGAAAACGCCAGGCAGACAAGAATCGTCGTTGTTGTCAGGTCCAATCATGCAAGCGCTCGTGTCTGCGGATGGGAAGCAGACGAGTGATCAAGAAGGCTTGGAGTCCGACGAGTGGACTGACAAGGCAGTCTGTGGCGCGTGCTTTGAGCACAGCTCGCCAATTTTTGAAGATGAACTCGAGGTGGACAAACTCCACAAGCGACAGTTTTTGATGCGATGCCAGTATTGCAACACGTTCGTCCACCCAGAATGCTGCCTCAGCGAAACAGGAAAACCGTCCGAGATTTTCCAGAGCAACTGGATCTGCGAGCGATGCATTTTGGTTGGCGAGTTGACCCCGACACCGTGCATGGTTTGTGAAAAATCCTGCGACTATTTGATGCCATGCGCCAGCCCTGCAGTGGTACTTTCAGCTCAATTGACCACCCAGCAGCAGTTGGGAAAGCAGCCAGTCCGAATCTTGTCACTCGTACCACCGCCACCGCCTCCAAGGGTGCTGAACTTGAGCGGCAAGAAGCTGTCAGGTGCTCAACCACAGTCTGTTGCGCAGCAAATTCAGAATCAACCAGCTCCAGAATCCAGTCCACCAGGGACAACGCAGTACGACAAGTGGATACACGTTTTTTGCAGCAAGTGGACGAAGACGAAGACGATTCGGAGGAATCGAATTCTTTGTGCGCACATGCCAGCTATCAACACGGACGGAATTGGTCTCCGATGCGAGATCTGTTCGCAGAGAGGGGTACGTGCGCAGTTTCGGTGTGCAATTCCTGCTGGATTGGTTTCTAACCTTTTGTTATTTATGCTTTTTCCATGAGTAGCGAAACTTGGTCAACTGCGCGCAGTGCCACAAACGATTCCATCCTATTTGCGCGGTGAAGAAGCGGCTGTTTATTGCGAAGTCAACCAAGCAGGACTGGAAGTTCTACTGCGAGCTGCACCCACCTGCTGGCGCTGTTTACGATGAGCACCGCCAATCGTGGATGACTGCGGAGATTCTAGGCCAGCTGCAGGATCTGCGCCGGTCTCTCGAGCGTGGACGGATGCTTCTGGAGATGTCACGACAGCGTGATCGACAGCAGAAGAGAATATTGAACTTATGCAAGCTGCCGTTTATGGAGGCTTCGATCGAGATTATTTTGAAGAAACGGCCCACACCAGCGATGCGCGAGGCGTATCATTCGATCACTGACGAAATCCTCCACGACACACCGAGAAACCGGAAGCCTGCGCCGTCTCCTCCTCCTCCGCAACATGCTTCTTCATCGAAATCACGATCGAGAGTCGAGGAACAAGATGCTGATCGCATGATGACGCCGTCTCGACGAAGCTCGCGTGTGATTGCTGACGAGACCGATTCTCCTGCGATACGAGCCCGGAAGAGACACTCTGGTGCACCACAAAGTACTGAAAAGTCGAAGCGCCGTCGTCTGATTCTTGATCTCGAGCCCGAATCGGAGTCTCCTTCGAGCGAGATCAGCTCTGTCGGAGCAAGTGGGGCCTCGAAACGAGCCGCTGCTCGACGAAAGCTCGACACGATCGATACGCAGGCGGTTCCGAGAGAAGCACGCGCAGCGAGAGGAGGGGGCATGTTGCCATCAGAGCTGAGACAGCGTTTTTTGAGCTGCTTGGAGCGCGCCACGCGAGCAAGCGACTTTGACGACGTGGTGGAGGAGATTTACCCCGAACTGGTGCGTAGAACACGCGTTGGCTTGTCCGCGCTCTGGGAACCAAACTGACTTTGTTGTTTATATTGTGTTGCTCTTGTTTACAGATGGAATCATAGATGGAGTCTCGCACAAGAAAACAAGAATGCGCCCGGAGCCAGAGACAAACTTTGGCTGAGGTGAAAACGTTGCATGCGCTATGTTTAATTTGCACTTGTACTGAAAGTGTCAATCCGGGAACGCAGTTCTGCAGCAGCAGAGGAAACTCCATAAATTTAGAATACATGGCCGCTTTTGGCGCTTCCGGGAATGGCTTTTTGACTCTCGTCGTGTACATTTGCCAACAGGTGAGCAGGAAAGAAGTGACAAGCAGACGAGGCTCCCCAATGATGATGTCGCCCTGAAGCTGTCTGGTGAGTTATGAATCGTTTGGCGGGATATGGGTGAGTTTTTGCACGAAGTCACAGCAGCCGCAGAGGAAGCAAGTGAAGCACGAGGGACCACGTGTTCGACACAGCGGCCAATATCATCGTCCTCTGATGACTCGCAGTCCCAGAGTCCGACCACCACCCGAAGTGCGATCTGCTCGGCAGCATCGACGTCAGACACAATCAGCAGCAACGAGGAGATACACAACTACGAAGAATGGGAGCTGGGCTTCGAAAACGAGGATGGCTCGACAGCGCTGGCGAACAAGGACGATGACGACGACCTAGAGACATCAACCGATTCCAGATCACCCTCATTATCATCAAGATGCAGCGCCAGATCCAGAGAACAGAGGTTTGAAGCAGCACATGATGATGGCATTGATGACAACTATGAAGAGCGGTCATCAGAGGAAAATCAAGTAGAGCCGTGTCTGGAACAAGAGCAAGACCAGGATTTGGTGCACCAAGAAGAGTATCACCGAGAGCTTGAGGAAAGCACGAGTGAAATCAATAGCGCGCGATCCGTTAGCTCATCTTCGACATCAGTGTCCGCAGTTTGGGCAAACGAACCTCAAGCAGTCGAGGATGATGATGAAAACGATCAGCAAGTGACATCGAGGTTTAGTGATCAAGGGTGCGACGATGATTCCGCTGAAGCGTCTCAGTCGATCGAGTCTGTAGTTGCTTCTCGAACGAATTCACCTGAAGAAAGACCACGAGACCGGGATCTGAAAAGCATCCAGCGAAACATTCAAGTGTTTGTTCGCGTTCGTCCTCTTGCAGCAGCACGAATCAACGAAAGTCGAGACGAAACGACCCAAGTGGTGAAGCTTGGTGACGAAGGCAACAGCATCCGCGTGCAGGCGCCGAGCAACCATGGCAACAACTGCGTCGTCACAGAGTGCAACTTCGACAAAGTATTCATGGGCAGCTCAACTCAGAAAGACGTGTTCTTGGCAGTTCAACCGGGCATTCACGCCTCCTTGGAAGGATACAACGCAACCATTTTTGCATACGGGCAAACTGGAACAGGCAAAACGCACACGATCTTTGGCGAGGACGCAGATATCAACATATCAGCAGCAGAGGAGAAAGATCAGTGCGAGGGGATGCTGCATTCCGCCAAACCCACATGGGGGATCATCCCTCGTGCCATGGCATTTCTGCTGGACCAAGCCGAGGAACTGAGCAGCGTGGGTGTCAGCATCAGCTTGCAGTGCAGCTTCATGCAGATCTACAACGACAGGCTCTTCGATCTTCTCACCGACCGGAGACGCCAGCGTCCACTGATCATTCGCGAACAGCCTACTTTGGAGGGAGAAACCAACGTTGTTCTGCAAGGGCTCTCCAGTGAGCGCATCGCGTCTCTAGATGACGCCTTACAGGTCTTGCGTCGAGGGAGAACCAACCGATCAGTGCGTGAAACGGAGTTGAATTCCTGCAGCAGTCGAAGCCACGCGATCGTGCAGATCAACATCATGAGCGAGCGGACTCTGGAAAATGGCGACAAACTGGTTCGCAAGTCCCGACTGAATCTCGTGGACCTCGCTGGATCCGAGAAGTGGAACACGGATCTCGAGATGGGAGAAGCACACTCGCAAGAGCTGAAGAATATCAACATGAGCCTGTCGGCGTTGGGCAATTGTATCGCCGCACTCTCTGAAGCTAGGAGGAAGCATATTCCGTATCGAGATTCCACCTTGACTCGGCTGTTGCAAGACTCTTTCGGAGGTAGCACCCAGGCGTGCTTGATCGCTACCATCAGTCCATCTGTGCGAGCCTGTGAAGAAACGATTCGGACGCTGCAGTTTGCAGATCGAGCCCGATCTGTGATGCAATCTGTTCGCGTGAATGAAACATTAAGCGGCGTCTCTGAGCTGCAGATCGCGAAAGCGCAGATCTCGAAATTGAGAGAGCGGCTCGAGAGCGAGCAGCAGCGACGGCACCAGACGCGCGTGAAAGAGCACGAGGCTGCGCAGAAAGAGTTTCTCGAGAAACTGCAGCTGAAAGAGAAAGAAATCCAGAAATTGGCGAGAGACAACGCAGTTTTCTCGCGGTGGAGGGAGGAAGATCTGAAGAAAATCCGAGAGCTTGAGAGTCGCGTGAAGGAGTTGGAAGTCGTGGCACGAGCTGATTTGAAGGCTAAGGTTGAGACTGAAGTTTTTGGATTCGACAGGCCAGACAACTCGGGTACTCGCGCGCATGCAGTCTCTATCAAGCAGCGTGACGAAAAAGAGAACGAAATCACACCAACGACGAGGAACATTGCAGCTACGCCACCACCCGTCGCGACTATGAAGAAGACCAGCTCGAAGAAAGCGATCTCGACCACAACTAAGAAGGACGAGGCAAGCGGAATCAAGCCCTATAAACAGATTCTTGAGCGCTACGCTCTCGGCTCGAAGAAATCCAATCGAAGGCACCTGGAGCGTCAACCCATTGAGTCTGAATCTCAGCCGCCGACATTTCCAGTTCGCAACCAGCTGCAAGGAGAGAACCAGTCGTCGTTGCATGCAAATGGCGCTGCTACAAAAGGTGGTACCAATCAGAGAATACAAGAGCGGAACGACATTGAAGAGTACGTGGAGAGGAAGAATGCTACAAGGTCGTATGATGAATCCGAAGCATGTCCTGACAAGAACAAACAAAATCTACCAGAGGTGGAATCAGTCGCCGCTAAGAAATTTGAGCATTTTCCAAGTTCTGAAAACAACAACCACACCGCCAGTTCTGTCGCATCGGCTACCAGCAGCTATCCCAACGCGTGGAGGTCGAGTTTGGCATCGAGCTACTCTGCATCGACAATGACACAGAAGGAAAATCCTGAGGCTCCAGTACAACCTAGCTGGCGCTCCTCAACGAATCTCTTTGACCAAGCGTATCGATTATATCTCCAGCCAGCCCCATCGCCGATCCCCAGTACAGATGCAAGAAACGACATGCTCACGAAGTTAGAATCCCAATTGTCTCAATGGAGCCAAGAATCGCCCTGTGCAACAAAAGCAGCATCTTCGGAGACGAGTATGAAAGCTATCACGAACAACAAACAGAGCCCCGTTGCACCGCCACTCCCAGCCCCAGCTTTCGCAACCGGAAGTTCTGACGCCTGCGAGAAGCACAACCTGAAAGGTTGCGTGCTGTGTGCTGTTCGAGACACTCGACCTCAGACGATTCTCCTGAACAAGCCTCAGCCAGTAATCTCAGTAGAGAAGGCAAGTACCGGGCTTCCCTTCAGCATGGACAAACCAAAGCCTGCAGTCGCTGCTCGAGACGGACCGTGTGATCGCCACCGACTTGCGAGCTGTTTCATCTGCGGCTCATCATCAAGCGGACCCTCATTATCCTCCAGTCTCAGCCAGAGCGCAGTCGGAACCATGGTGTCTTCGAGTACCTGCAATAACACATTTCAGCACACACCGTCAAGCCGATGTGAAGAAGACAGTAATCCTGGCGCTGCTGAGCGCAATCCGCTCTTGATGAACGATGCAAAGTGCGACGCGCATTCGCTGGCGAACTGCGTGCTCTGCGCAGGAGTCAAAGCAATGAGCAGGAAAATTCAACAAGGATCGCCAACACGGAAAGCAGCTTTTCTACCACAAGACTCGTCATCGCCATCGTCATCGCCATCTTTCAATTCAACCGGATGGGCAGTGTCAAACCAGAATACAACCCATGCAGAAGCCAATTCTCGAAATGATGTTGAGTCTGCAATACTAGACCAGAGCTTCCAGCACACTGCCACAGAGCAGCAGGCATCACCATTTGCCAACAACTCAAGGATACACCACCATCAGCAGCACTCGTTGCTCAGAAGGCACTCCGTCGACTATGGTGCATACGAACCCGAAGGCTTCTTGAGTTCGAGTTCGATCTCAACTTCTCCAGTGAAGCTTTTGGCACAGCTTCGACCCCACCAATCCGCCTTCGACCTCCACAGTACATCCAGTCACCTGACTAGCAACTATACAGCATCACCAACACAATCGCTACAGGTTCATCGAGACCCGCGAACATCTGGTGGAAGTTCGGTCGAGTCTCCGACATTTCCAGCGTCACTGCCGTATCTGAATTCACCGAGTGCTGCTGCTGTTGCCGCTGCAAATACTTTTGCTCAGCCCAGCAACAGTCTTGTGAAATCGAGCTGGCAGCCTGTTGTAGTAGCGCGTCCAAGTATCAAAGAACTCGCGTACGACAACAACCGGAAGAGCTACCAGGCGCTGATCCGAGAAGCCTCAGATGCAGCAGCGCTTGCGTTGCGCCGGCGATGACGAGACTTGCCAAACTGTGCGCTTTGTTTGATGCGTGAGTGGTGTGTGCGAGATCGTATAGTAGTTAGACGTGTCTGCAGAGCAATAAAGAATAAATCGGCAAATACGCAACATTACTATTGTTGATAAAGAACAAGAATCATCGGATGATCGAGCATCTGGGGTTATGTGGCTGGTTGGTTGGTTATACGGCAATTGTGCTAGCTCCTAGACACCCTGACTTAAATCTGGTCCGGGTTGAAGAGCTTCGGCATCTTCTGCCAGCATTTCCAGTAGTCCGCGTCGTTGTGCTCGCAGTTGAGGCTGTAGTCCGTGAGCTTGACGAGGAACGTGGACTCGAACATGAACGCGAGGCCGCCTTCAAACTTGTGCGGCGCCAGGTCGGCGTTCGATGCCGCGAGGAACGTCGCCGCGTCGGGGCCGTGCGGCGTGTCCACCGAGTGCAGCGACGCGCCGCCGGGCTGGAACCCGTCCTTGCCACCCTTCTTGGCGTCGTACGTGCCATAGATCATGCCCATGTACTCGGTCATGCAGTTGCGGTGGAAGTACGGTGGACGGAACGTGTGCTCCATGACCATCCAGCGTGGCGGGAAGATGACAAAGTCCGCGACCGCGCAGCCAGGCTCGTCAGTCTGACACGTCAGCACTGTGTAGATCGACGGGTCCGGGTGGTCGAAGCTCACCGAGTTCATCGTGCAGAAGTTGTCCAAGTTGTACTTGTACGGCACGTAGTTGCCGTGCCACGCGACCACGTTGAACGGCGAGAACGCCATGCGCGCCGAGAACACGCGACCGCCAAACTTGTTCACGACCAGGTATTCGCACTCACGGTCCTCCCACGCGGCCACCGGGTGCTCAAAGTCGCGCGGGTTCGCCAAACCATTCGCGCCAATGGGACCCAGGTCTGGAAGCACAAAGTGGCGGTTGTACACTTCGAGGATGTAGCCGCGCACAGGCTCGTCAATGTCGACCGAGAAGCGAATGCCGCGCTACATTGTAAAAATGCATCCAGAACAGAGTGCGTGAGCTCAAACGTGCGATTCTAGCTACACCAGTTGGCGTACGTCAGGAGTAATTTCCTTACCTGAATGACGCAGATTTCGTGTGGCGAGACGAGCAGTTTGCCAAACTCGGTCGTGATCTTCAACACACCGTGCTGGGGAACTGTAAGGGCACACACAAGCACATTCGCAATGTCAGCACAAAGGAGCATTCACATTCGTAGACGCTAGTTAGCAACCATTGACGCAATAACGTACCGATGAGAAAGTCACCATCCGAGTTGTAGAAGCACTTGTCGGCCATCGAGACGTTCGCGGCGTAGTTGTGGATCGCCATGCCGTCCTTGAGCGTCGGGTCGCCAGCGCCACCGACGGTCTTGATGCCGTCGACAAAGTCGAGCTTCTCGCTCTCCTCTGGGAACGGCATGGGGCTCCAGCGCATCTGCTGCGGCGTGAGCGTCGCGTTCGCAAAGTCGTTCTGCAGAAACTTGTGCTCGACCTCCTTGTATTTCTCGTGCACGACCGGCGGCAGGATGCGGTAGAGCCAGCTGCGCTGGTTCTTGTCGCGCGGCAGCGTGAACGCCGTGCCCGAGAGCTGCTCGGCGTAGAGTCCGTAGGGGCACTTCTGCGGGCTGTTCTGCGCCTTTGGCAGCGCGCCCGGGAGCGTCTCGGAGCAGAAGTGGCCGCCGAAGCCCGGCAGGTACGCCAGCTCTTCCCACGCGCTGCTCATGCTGCTGCTGGAGGCGGTGCGTGCCTTCTTGGCGGCCGGCTCGGCTGCGCTCTTGCTGGCGCCGCGTGGACTCATTGCTTGTGCTTGTGGCGATGGCTTGGGGCTGCTGATGCTGGTGCGTCTCTTGCGGTGGCCTGCAAGTGTGCGAATGGCGTTGTGTGGAGCTGCTCACTCTCACCGACTCATTCGCATGTTGCAGTTTGCTGAGTGGTGAAGTGATTACGGGTGGTGGGTGATACGAAGACCATAGATAGATAGGAAAAGGCTTCAAGCGGCGGACGTGAAGAAGTGGACGAATGTTCAGCCCGAATAGTAGACGGTAGGAAGACCCAAACATCATGAAGACCACGCTGGGTGATTCAAAAATACGCGCAAAACTATCTCAATTTTGAACAAATTCGGGTTGCTCATTTTTGAAATGCTTTGAATAGTCAAAATTGTTTAAAATTTGCTTTTACATTTGTATCCAAATTTTGCTCATTTGGGAACACACGAAAATGAGCACATCTTCAACTTCGTTTTTATGTGTACCGGTATGTTAACAGCGAACTTTGCGAAATCAACCTAGGCACAGTAATGCGCTGTTTGCAGCTTGGAACGAGCTTGAGCTGGCACGTTCAAGAACAAAGAGTCTGTGCGTGCAATAGCCACAGCAGCTTGTGGTGATTGTACTGGGAGATACGCCTTCTTACGAGTGTTTAACGAGCAGAATCAGAAAACAGAGAAATATGAGTGAGACCAGGATGAAGATGCACCGCTCGGGCCGCGTGTTGCGCTGGTGCCTCTCGGCGCGATGCAGCTCCTTCAGTCCCGTGCGCATTCGATAGACAACCTGGAAGAGCAATAGTCGACAGTTAGTCTTCTTACTCTATCACGATAGCGAATTTATTCGGTGTTGCTATCCAATTACACAAGTACCTGCTCCATGTTGTAGTCGATGCGATCGATGAGCGTACCCTGGTCGATCACCATATCGGCCACTTCTTTGAAAACGGTCGCAAGCATCGCAACGGACTTGGCGATCCGCTGGATCTCTTCGTCGCGCGACTTGATCTTGAAGCGCTGCATTTCAAACGCAATGTCGAATTTCTGAGAGCACTCAAACTACGAGAGACAAAAGTCACAAGCGAACGTCAGTCTTGGCTAAACCAGTCAAATGCGCAATGTCACAAACACCTGGATGTACCTCATCATCGTCGTTCTTCGCGCTTTCAAGCTCGTCGACGTCAAAGATATCGCAGCCGAACTTTTGCACTTGCAATCGCTGCAAGTATTCGTGCTGCCGCTTCCGGAAGTGATACGAAATGTCCTGCAGACGACTCGCAATCGAGCGCTGCGTGTTGACGCGAACGAGGCGATCGGTCGCAGATGTGCACGGAACGCCGCCGATGAATGGACTCATGATCTTCTTCAAGTTGCGGTCTGCGCTCTGAAAAAGCGCAGTGATCTCCGCTGTGATCGCGTTAATCTCCTGCTCCTGCTCTTCTTCGGCGCCATCGAAGCGAATCATCAGCCGCCTTGTGTGGATGAGCTGGAGGTACTCCACTGCATACCAGAGTTGATCAAATCCAAACGCGCAGGTCAGTCCGAGATTTCAACCACGTAGTGATGTCACTCAGAGTACATACGCTTGACGTGAAGCAGTCGGATCGCGTCGTTCGCTCCATCCGCAAAGTATGTCCATTCCGGCTTCTGCACAGGGTCTTCACGCTCGAGGTTTTCGCACTCGATGGCTTCCTGCAGCAGCGCTTTCTCCATGGCGCGTGACTTCATTTGCTGTTTTGTTAGAGCATCAAAAGGCATCACGTCAACAATCATATCCACTCTTGTCCATACCGCACCCACATTTTACTTCGACCTCAGGCACTGCAGCAGATCAGCCTACCTGCTTGGACTGAAAGAGCACCAGGTACGCCGGACTCTCCTTGATGTGGCGCAGCTGGAAGCGCAGGTTCCGCTTCTTGAGGTTCTGGCGCCGCTCGTTGAAGCGCTGCGTCAGGTCTCGATACGCCATCCGCACGCGCGTTGTCGTAGCGATGCTCCTGCTTTTCCAGCGAATGACAATGATCAATTGTGAGCTCTTCAGATCGCGATCTTGAAAGGGTGCGCAAGAATGACGTTCGTAAAAAAATACACCTGTGATCTTTTTTACAGATGTAAAAAGGTGTAAAAAATATTTAACTTCTTTTTCAGCCAATCGAATCATCCAGAAACCTCTGCTTTCCACGAATCACAAGAGAGTCTGGAAGCATTGTGCCCTGAAAGGGCACCAACATTGAAGCCTGCAAACGTCAAAGCCGCAAAGCCCGCATTTCAAGCCTGCAACTCTACTCCATACTCTGCGTCGGCTCTGTATATGAAGAGAAGCCACACAACGTGATGCCCGAGACCAGTCCGCCGGCGGCGCCGACTGTCGCTGCTGCCACCTCCGTCACTGCCGCTAGCAGTAACTCCAGCAGCGGCGGCGCGCTGCGATGGGCCAAAGTGGACGCGATCGCGCCTCGGAACGGCGAGTTGCCGTCGCGCAGGTCGGGGCACACGCTTTCAGTTGTTGGCTCGAACGGGTATCTCTTTGGCGGGTGCGACTACAGCGAGCCGCCGGGACCCACGAACGACCTCTTCGTGCTCAAAATCAACACGAGCTCGCCCTGGGAATGGGAGAAGCTCAAGTTCGCGCCAACGAACGCGCCGCTGCCCCGGTGGAAACACTCGGCGACGGTCGTGGACAGCAAGATCTACGTGTTCGGCGGGTTCCAGAGCAGCACAACGCGCTTCAACGACCTCTGGATGTTCAACCCAATTACGATGAATTGGTCCCAGCCGACTGACAAGAGCGCGGCGGCTTCTGGCGCAGGAGGGATGCCAGCATCTCATCGAGCAAGTGTCGCAGGGACACGCGCAGGTGCACAAGTCATACCTGCTCCACGCGGCGGCCACTCTGCTGTCGCGATCCGCAAGTGCATTTACGTGTTTGGAGGATACGGCGGCACAGGATACGGTCGGCGTGACTTTGACGATTTGCACATGCTGCGATGCGAAGACATGAGCTGGAGCAAAGTCACGAGCAAAGGTCGCCCGCCCGAGAAGCGAGCTGGCCACCAGGCGTGTGCTGTCGAAGACCTGATGATCGTTTGCGGCGGGTGGAACAGCGTGGCGCAGTTCAACGATCTGCACATATTCGACACAATCAGCAACTCATGGTCGATGCTGGAAGGAGCTCAGATGGCGAACCCGCTGCCTCGCTGGAACCACGCTGCGTGCGCTGTGCTCGCGATCCCGCACGCTAAAGTGTTCAATTTCGGTGGCATGATTGGTGAGCCGAACAATTACAACGGTCAGGGCACGTACATGAACGACATCTCTGTGCTGGACACTGGCGACATGACGTGGACTGTTCCAGAGATACGAGGCACGCCGCCTTGTGGTCGCTCAGATACAACACTCGCGTACGATGACAAAGGAAGCCGGCTGATCATCTTCGGTGGGTGGGCGAATGTGTGGCTCAACGATCTTTACTGCTTGGATGTGAGCTGCGTCGTGGGTCCGCCATACGGAATCACGACCGTCTTCCCCGAGTATGGACCGATCACAGGCGGCACGCAGCTGATCCTCGAAGGCATCGACTTCGTCAACAAGCCCGTGATCGTGCGCTTCACGTGCCGGAAAGGGTCGGTTGATATCCAGGGCGAGTATGTTAACGACCACACGCTGAATGTCACGACGCCGGATTTTACCATGTACCCGCCAGGAGATGTCCAGATCCGTGTTGCGCTCCAGGGCGACTCATTCACGACCACTTTCCAGACGTTCAACTTTTTCGCTGTCACACACGCATCCATGTGCTTTGCGTATGGGCCAGGAGTTCTCTGCGGTGGCGCAAGTGACGAGCCGACGTGTTTTATCATCCAAGCGCGTGATGCAGATCGCTGCCTTCGCACACGAGGAGGTGACGAGTTTGCGGTGGAGGTTGTTTCAGAGGAAACCGGGCCACTCTCTCTACCAACGCTTCAGATTCAAGACCTGATGAACGGCAAATACCTCGTGAGTTATACTGTGCAAAATGCGGGTGAACTCAAGGTCAACATAGACTTCCAGGGGACTTTTGGAGGCGCAGCTGGTCCGATTCGAAAGTCGCCGCACATTGTCTCGTTCGATGACACCGTGACGCGCGAAATGAATCTCATGACGGGGAAGCTCGTGCTCGATCAAGTTCTGCACGACCTCCAAGCGCTTCAGCAGTCGAGCAAGGAGTGCAACATCGGACTCGAGCAGCCGCTTTCAGATCCTTCGTGGACCCCCGAGCAGACGACGAATGCACTGATTGGACTGAAAGAGCACGTGTATCATGTCGAGAAGCGCGGCGAAGACATTACGCTTTCGATTGATGAGCTCAAAGCAGAAATTGCGTTCCTTAAAGATGCAGGCATTGTCGTCACGAAAGAGCTCGAGATGCTCAATGCCATCGAAATTGCATGGAACGAGATCCAGAGAAAGGTTCCCGCTGCGAGTGCACGCATTGCGCCTCTGATAGCAGCTCAGAGCCTCAAATTTCGCACCGAGATGGGAAATTACGTGGATGAGCTTTTGCAGAAAGAGGCTCAACTAAAAGCGAAGAGCTTTTGGAGCTTCGCAGTCGGCACAAAAGCTGCCCAGGACGCTATCGCTCAAGAGAAACTTGCATTTGGACAAGAAGAAGCCATCTTTGACCGAAAGCGCCACATCGCGGAGATCTTGGAGTGTGAAGTGCTCATGGAGCCATGCGACAAAGTGCTAGCGTCAACACGGAAAACGCTGGAGCATGCACACCAGTTGTGGGAGTCGATCTCGGACGTCACACGCAAAATCGATCTCTCAATGGATGTTCCGTGGAGTATGGTCGATGGAATTATGCTAGAGGAAGAAGCGAAAGCGTTCATGGTACTCGTGAAAGCGGCAAATAAGGAGATTCGCGACTGCGACGCGTACAAGCACTTCGAGCGCCTCGTGAAGGATTTCCTCAGCACATGTCCGCTCTTCCAGGCACTCCGCCACCCTTCGATGCGAAAGCGCCACTGGCAGGAGCTCGTGAAAGTGACAGGCAAGACGAACTTCGATTGCCCTGACGACAACCCAGCGCTCAAGTTTGCAGACATCTTGGCTTTGAACCTGCACGAATTCCAGCGCGATGTCGAAGAAATCACAGATCGTGCGCAGAAAGAGGCGAAACAGGAGTCAGTGCTTCAGGACCTTGAAGCGCGATGGGCGACGGCTTCGTTTACAATGACGAGATACAAAGAGACCGACGTGCCACTTTTGCACCTGTCAGAAGACGTGGTAGAGATGCTCGAGTCCGATCAGCTGCTACTGCAAGCGATGGTCTCTGGTCGCCACAACTATTTCCAAGCCCAAACGCAGAATTGGTATGCCAAGCTCATGCTCGTGTCCGAAGTCATGAGTATTCTGAACGAGATCCAGCGCTCCTGGTCGTACCTCGAACCGCTGTTCATGCGATCCGAGGAAGTCAAGCGCGAGTTGCCGGAAGAGGCAGTGCGGTTCGCACAAATCGACGAGCGCGTGCAGCAAACGCTGCGCTTGATGTGGTCGCAGTTATCCAGTGGAAACGCGCTGCTTGCGTGTCAGCTTCCGGATTTGCTGTTGTCGCTCAACGATCTCCGCGCGCTGCTTGAGAAATGCCAGCAAGCATTGAAGGAGTACCTGGACTCGAAAAGACGGCTGTTTCCTCGCTTCTATTTCATCTCCGAAGCAGACCTACTTGATTTGCTCTCGAACGGAAGCAACCCAGGGAGTATCCTTGGTCACATCGAGAAAGTGTTCCTTGCGACACGAACGCTCGTGCTTGAGAAACAATCAAGTACTGGCAGCGATAGTGGTGGAATGGTCGCGACGCATTTCATTTCCAACGATGTAGCGAACGAGAAAATCCCGTTCGAGCAAAAGGTGCATTTGCAGGGCAAAGTGGAAATCTACCTGCAGACTCTTCTCGAAGCCATGCTCGTGACGCTCAAGGAGCACGTCGTGCGGTCCATTTCACGCTTTCCTGAGCAGAATCGCGTCGACTGGCTCATACAAAAGCTTCCGGAATCGACTGAAAACGACTCGACGCTGCTACCAATGGATGCTGCGCAGGTGGCGCTGCTCGTCGCAGGCATTGAGTACGCGAAAGGAGTGGAAAACGCGTTTGTGCTTATGTCGAATGGCCACACGACTGCGATGAAGGAGTACTTTGACAAAATCGTGATTCAGCTCAATGATTTGATCAAACTGACGCAGGCGAACCTCACGAAGCAAGATCGCCGACGAGTCATGTGCGTGATCACAATCGACGCCCACTCGCGCGATGTCATCCAGAAACTGCTGTACGAAAACATCACGATGTCCAGCTCCTTTTTATGGCAGTCACAACTCAAGCAAAGACGCGCAGACCACTTGAACAAGACATATTTGGAGATCTGCGACGCCAAGTTCGAGTATGGGTTCGAATACCTGGGCAACGGCCCTCGGCTCGTGATCACGCCACTCACAGACCGAATCTACGTCACCGCGACTCAGGCGCTTCATATCCAGATGGGTTGCGCTCCGGCTGGTCCCGCGGGAACCGGAAAGACCGAGACGACCAAAGACCTCGCGAACATGGTAGGCAAGATCTGTTACGTGTTCAACTGCTCGCCTGAGATGGATTACAAGAACCTGGGCAACACCTTCAAAGGTTTAGCGAGTGCTGGTGCGTGGGGGTGCTTTGACGAGTTCAATCGTTTGGCACCTGAGGTGTTGTCTGTCTGTTCAGTGCAATTCAAGGCTGTTTGCGACGGAATTCGAAGTGACAGTGAGTTTGTCACGATCGAGGGCGACAGAGTCAAGTTGGACACTACGTGCGGGACTTTTATCACGATGAACCCAGGCTACCTCGGTCGCTCGGGGCTCCCTGAGGGTCTCGAGGCACTATTTCGACCGATTACGGTGATGGCACCCGATCTCGTTCTAATCTGCGAGAATATGCTCATGGCAGAAGGGTTCCGGGAGGCGAAGCTGCTGGCATCCAAGTTCTACAGTCTCTACTCGCTGCTCAAAGAGCTGCTGTCAAAGCAGGACCACTACGACTGGGGCTTACGGGCAGTAAAAAGCGTGCTTGTCGTCGCCGGTGCTTTCAAGCGCGCAGAGCCCAAGCTCGGCGAACAGGAGATTCTCATGCGATCGTTGCGAGATTTCAACTTGCCAAAGATCGCAGAGCACGACCTGCTCATCTTCAACGGCCTGCTTGAAGACTTGTTCCCTCAGATGAACCCGCCTCGAAAGGTCGACGAGGCAATGGAGAAGTTTGTGCGCACTGCGTGCGAAGAGCGTAGGCTGTGGCCGCACGAGCAGTTCCGCCTCAAGGTGATCCAACTGGAAGAGTTGCTCGCGATCCGCCACTGCGTCTTTGTCATGGGACCAGCAGGAAGTGGCAAGACAGAGTGCTGCGAGACGCTTGTCGCTGCGAGGAAGAAAAAAGGCGACGAATACCACACAAAAGTCGTGGATATCAACCCGAAGACCGTTTCCACCGAAGAGCTCTACGGCTACATGGTGCTTGGCACGAGGGAATGGAAAGACGGCTTGGT
Organism: Globisporangium viniferum; assembly: GCA_023333705.1. Lineage (NCBI taxonomy): Eukaryota > Oomycota > Peronosporomycetes > Pythiales > Pythiaceae > Globisporangium > Globisporangium viniferum. Next base: position 8,807 of record JAASFI010000039.1, on the reverse strand, counting down.
CTCGAAGCTCATGCGAGACATCGCGACAATCTCGTCGACAGACCCGCGTCCGAAATGGCTTGTGTTTGATGGTGACTTGGATGCGAACTGGATCGAGTCCATGAACTCGGTCATGGATGACAACAAGATGCTCACGCTCGCATCGAACGAGCGCATCCCGTTCAAGCCGAACATGCGGCTGCTGTTTGAGATCCGCGATTTGAAGTTCGCCACTCCTGCGACTGTGTCACGAGCTGGCATTCTCTACATTTCCAACAATGACGGCTCGCAGTGGAAGTCTTTTCTAGCGAGTTGGGTGAGCACAAAAGGCGCGACACTGCAGCAGCGAGCTACGCTAGGCGAAATCACGAACAAGTACATCGACTCGACCGTGGCGTTTATCCGACAAAGCTGCAAGACTATTGTGCCCATGGAGGAAATCACGATGGTGCAGACGTACTTGTACTTTTTGGACGCAATCCTGGACGCCGACACGCTCGCGGACTCGAAAAAGGTGGATATCTTGAGTGGATTCATTTCCGTGTGGGCGTTTGGCGCAGCGTTAACGATCACAGACGATGGTACAGACTACCGCAAGATCTTTAGCGAGTGGTGGCGCTCCGAGTTCAAGCACATCAAGTTTCCGACACGAGACACCGTCTTCGACTACTGGCTCAATCCAAACACACTCAGCTTTGACTCCTGGCAGTCATCACCCTATTTCAAGCCCGTGCACTTTGACGGGTCCGTGGCGATGTCGTCAATCACAGTGCCAACACCAGAGACCGCGTCGATCACGAGCTGGATGAGTTTAATGGTGCGTGAAGAGCGCCCGTTCATGCTCTGTGGGAATGCCGGGACAGGGAAAACGCAGCTCGTACAGGGTGTGCTCACAAGCATCGACAACTTTGCCGCCACAGCCAAGAAGCCCAAAAGTGGTAGTGGCGGCGGTCAGGTCGGAAGAAGCTGCGGTAGCATGAGCATCAATTTCAATTATTACACGAACGCGAGCGCGCTGCAGATGATCTTGGAATCCAAGCTGAGCAAGCGTGTGGGCGCGATGTTTGGCCCCAGTGTGGGCAATCAGCTCATTTACTTTCTCGACGACATCAATCTGCCGCAAGTCGACTCGTACAACACGCAGAGTGCGCTCGCACTGCTGCGGCAGTACTTGGACTACAGTCATTGGTACGACCGGTCCAAGTTCACGCTGAAGCAGATCCAGAATGTGCAGTTCCTGAGCTGCATGAACCCGAGCGCCGGGAGCTTCTTCATCAACCCACGTCTACAACGCCACTTTGTGACGTTCGCGCTTGCACAGCTCAGTGTCGCGAGTCTTCAAGTGATCTACAACACTTTTCTCGAAGGGTATGTGGCAGACTTTGTCGAAGAGATCTGGAAAATGTCGGCGCAGATCCTCAAAGCCGCGCTGGGACTTCACTCTCAGGTCTGCGGCGCGTTCCGCAAGACTGCAGCGAACTTCCACTACGAATTCAATATCCGCCATGTCGCAAATGTGTTTCAAGGGCTGCTCATGGCAAGGCCGTCGACGTTTGAAGACCCGCTAAAGTTCGCGCTGCTCTGGGTACACGAATCCTCCCGCGTCTATGGTGACCGCCTTGTCTCGGCTCAAGATCTCCACAAATTCACGTCGCTGGTGCAGCAACAGGCTCGAAAATGCTTTCCATCGTTCAACTTTACGCGGTACTTCATCCCGACGCCGTCCTCGTCGTCATCTTCGCACTCTGCTGATCACACAAGCGGCGCATTGATTCAGCCGGATCCGATTCTCTTTTGCCACTTTGCAAACGGACTTCGCACAAATGAGTACGACCAGGTTGTGTCCATGCAGAGCATGCAGGTGACAGTAGAAGAAGCGCTCAGCGAACACAACGAGCTGCTTGCAAAAATGGACTTGGTGCTCTTCAAGGACGCGCTCGAGCACATCACGCGCATCGTACGGATCATCTCCAACCCGTCAGGCCACGCGATGCTCGTGGGCGTCGGCGGTAGCGGACGTAAATCTCTCTCACGACTCGCTACATTCATCTGCGAGTATGCACTGGTGGAGATCACGATCACACAAGCGTACTCGTTGCTAGACTTCAAGTCTGATCTGCAAAATATGTTTACAAAAGCCGGCGTGAAAGGCGAAGGGCTCGTGTTCCTGTTCAGCGACAACCAAATCAAGAATGAGCGCATGCTCGTGCTGATCAACGACTTGCTCTCGAGCGGCAACATCCCCGAACTCTACAACACCGACGAGCAGGCGAATATCGTCCAGCAGATCCTGCCAAAGATGAACGCAGCACTCACCTCCGCTGCAACAATGGGGGCGATGAACTCAGTATCCCAAGCGAGCACTAACAACAGTGAAGTCTCTGAGAAAGAGCAGTGCTGGCAGTGGTTTGTCCAGGAGATCAAGCGCAATCTGCACGTCGTGCTCTGTTTTTCACCAGCAACGACCGATTTCCGGCTACGTGCTCGAAAATTCCCGGCGCTCGCCAACTGTACGTCAATCGACTGGTTCCAGCCCTGGCCGAAAGACGCGCTGCACTCGGTCGCAGTGCGCTTCCTAAATGTCGACGACGACTCGCTGCTGAGCAAGTGGATCCGCAACGACGATCTCGTGGTCGCGATCCAGAATTTTATGCCGTACGCGTTTCAGAGCACAAACGACCTGGCGAAAGAATTTTTCAGCCATGAGCGCCGCCATGTGTACTCGACACCGAAATCGTACCTGGAGTGTCTTGCACTCTATCGAGAGCTGCTCGCTCGCAAACACGAAAGCCATGAACGCGCGATGTTTCGGCTTCAAAGCGGACTGGAGAAAATGAAGGCGACTCGAGATGTTGTCGCGAATATGGAAGACGAGCTGACGAAGACGCTGGAGGAAGCCGAGAAGAAGAAAGTGCTCGCGGAGGAACTTGCAGAGAGGCTGAAGAAAGACAAGGAGATTGTCGAGAGCGAGACTGCAAAGGCGAATATCGAGCGCGAGAAGTGCGCCATCATCCAAGCTGATGTCTCGACAAAGAAAGCTGACACTGAAGCCGATCTCGCGCAAGCTCAGCCGATGGTGGACGCAGCCATGGCGGCGCTCGACACGCTCAACAAAAAAGACCTCGGGAGCTGCAAGACAATGTCCAAGCCTCCAGCGGGCGTCGGGGACGTGTTTGGCGCGGTTGTTGTGCTCTTTGCAGGCATCAACCCGAGCGTGATCGTGCAGAAGAATGGCAAAGTGAAGGACAAGGATCGATCCTGGGAAGCCACAAAGAAGGCGCTGCTGGGCAACATCAACGCCTTCGTAGACGAGCTAAAAGGTTTTAAGGGTCTCATCGACGACCAGCAAGCTCCAGAAGTGAACTGGAAAGAAGTGCGACCGTTCCTCCAATTGGAGCATTTCAACGTCGAGACGATTGAGAAGAAGAACTCGGCTGCAGCTGGTCTCTGCGCATGGGTGATCAACATCGTAGCGTATTACGACGCGATCGTTGTGGTGGAACCGAAGAAGAAAGCACTCGCGGAAGCGAATGAGAAGTTGAGCGTCGCAAATGAGAAAATGGAGCAAGTGAATGAGCGACTCGCAGCGCTCGAAGCAAAACTTGCTGTCTTGACCGACGAGTACGACCAAACGAACAAAGCTGTGCAAGACGCGATCGCAACAGTCGAGAGAGGACGGTTGCGCATCCAGCTCGCGACACGACTCACTGCAGCTTTGGGAAGTGAGAGTGTGCGGTGGACACTTGAGCTTGAGCAGCTTCAGCAAAGAGCTGACACGCTTGTCTGCGACGTTCTCATCGCAGCGAGTTTCGTTTCGTACATCGGTGCGTTCACAAAACCTTTCCGAGACCTGTTGATCTCTGACAAGTGGATCCCATTCCTCAAGAAATGCCTCGCTGGAAGTGGTCATGGCAAGAAAGACTTGTCTCTGGTCAGCAGCATGCCCGAGTCCTGCAACCCGCTCCAGATCCTCACGACTGACTCAGAGATTGCTGAGTGGAACACTAGGGGACTTCCCAGCGACCGCGTGTCGATTGAGAACGGTGCGATCGCTCGCAACAGCAAACGCTGGCCGTTGCTTATTGATCCACAACTTCAGGGCATCTACTGGCTTCGTGAGATGGAGAAATACGCCCGCCGAGCGTTGCCCAGTTCTTTCCAGGTGGTGCGCCAAGACCAACCGAACCTACCACAAGTGCTGGAAACAGCGATCGAGCACGGATACTCGCTGTTGGTTGAGAACATGGCGGAAAAGATCGAGGTGTGCTTGTGGCCAGTGATCTCACGGACGACCACCACGCGAGGTCACAAAACGTTTTTAAAGCTCGGGGACAAACTGGTCGAGTTCCACGCGGACTTTCGGTTGTACCTGCACACGAAGCTCTCGAATCCGCATTACCCACCCGAGCTGCAAGCTGAAGCGACGATGATCAACTTCTCCGTGACCCAGCAAGGGCTCGAGGACCAACTTCTTTCGCTCGTCGTGCGCAAAGAGTGGCCACAAAAGGCGAAGGCGCGCACTGCGCTCATGCACCAGCAGAATGAGTTCAAGATCAAGATCCAGGCGCTTGAGGACCGCATCTTGACAAATTTGGCAGACGCTGAGGGCGACATCACGGAGAATGTACAGGTGATCACGGACCTGGAGACTACGAAAGCCACAGCTGTAGAGATCGCGATGAAAGCTGCAAAGGCGAAAGAGTACGAAGCACAGATCAACGAGCTCAGCTCCAAGTACCAGTCGGTGGCGAACCGCGGCGCGCTCTTGTTCTTCATCATGGACGGACTCACGCGCATGCACTCGTACTATGTCTACTCGCTCAACGCGTTTGTCGTGATTTTCCAGCGTGGCATTGATTTAGTGTCTTCTGAAAAGAGCAAAGACGTTGCTGGCGGGGCAAGTGGAGGCGGCGGAGGGCTTCTGAATCGACTCAAAGCAGCAGCGAAGAAAGTGATCGCGACCCAGCGGTTCCAGTGGAACGCAGACTTGCTGCTCGCGGATCGTGTGGTCGACAGCTCATTTGGCAGCGGAGGTGGCAACGCTGAGCAAACTCTCGAGGCGATGCTGCAGCAGACCGACCAAGAGGAGATGCCCACGCCCGCGCAAATCGAAGCCCGCTGCTCGCAGCTCAAGAAATCCATCACAGAAGTAGTGTTTAACTACATTCGACGCGGCTTCTTCGAGAAAGACAAACTGACGCTCGCGACGCAGCTCTGCTTTGCGATTCTGCAAGCTGAAGACAAGATGCAACCATTCGATATCCGGCAGCTTGTGGCGGTGAGTGCGTCCACGGACCCCAGCGGACCCGGGATGGGCATCCTGAGTGAATGGCTCAGCGATGCGACGTGGCTTCGAATCCGCAAGCTCGAAGAGAACGTAGCGAGTCTCCAGAAGCTCACGACGTTTATGAAATCCGACGCTGAAGAGTGGCACGAGTGGTTTGATTCAGACAAGCCCGAGGCAAACTCGCTCCCTGGACCGTACAAGACGTCTATTACACCCCTGCAGCTCCTGCATATCGTGCGCGTGATGCGTCCAGACCGCATGATTGCAGCATTGCAGGTGTTCTTGAGCGCTCAGCTTGGTGCGTCTTTCATTCAGCAGCCTCCTTTTGATATGGAAGCCGCGTACCAAGAGACGAGCGCGTCGACGCCAATGTTCTTCGTGTTGTTCCCAGGTGTGGACCCGACGTCCTGGGTCGAGAACCTCGGGAAAAAGTTCGACTTCACCTATGAACGCGGCAATTTGGTCAACATCTCTATGGGGCAGGGGCAGGAAGCGATGGCCGACAGTATGCTCATGAAGTTCTCACGCGAGGGCAACTGGGTCATCTTGCAGAACATTCACTTGATGCAGTCGTGGCTGCTGAAGCTCGAACGCACGCTGGAGCTCTACTCAGTGTCTGCGGACCAGAACTTCCGCTGCTTCCTCTCTGCCGAAGCGCCAGCGCTCGCATCGCTCACGAATCTCCCGGAATCGCTGCTTCAAAGCTGCATCAAGGTCGCAAATGAAGCGCCGACCGATCTGAAAAGTAACTTGCGGCGCGCGTGGGCACAGTTCTCACTCAAGCAGATCGAGGAATGCTCCAAGCCGAGCGAGTTCCAGGGCTGTCTGTTTGCGCTATGTTTCTTCCACGCGCTAGTACTCGGACGACGGCGGTTCGGCTACCAGGGCTGGAGTCGCATGTACAGCTTCAACACGGGTGACTTGCTTATCTGCTCGGATGTGCTGCGAAGGTACCTGGAGAACTCGGCGTCTGCCACGAACAAGTCAAAGGACCAGCTGCCATGGGATGACTTGCGGTACATCTTTGGCGAGATCATGTACGGCGGCCACATCACCGACCACTGGGACCGCATCACAAACAACGCGTACTTGAGCAGCATCTTCACGCCCGAGATCCTGAACGGCAAGGAGCTCGTTGCAGGTTTCAAGTGTCCCGACCCGATGACGTTCACGTACACAAAGTACGGCAACTACATCGAGACCGAGCTGCCCGTGGAGGCGCCAGGGGTCTACGGACTGCACCCGAACGCGGAGATCGGGTACCTCGTCGACGCGTCGAACGATCTCTTCCTCACGATCGCAAAGTTCCAGCCAGTGTCCTCGTCAGCAACGAATCTCACCAGCAGCTCTTCTGATACAAATAACAACAGCAGCAGCAGCGCTTCAGCAACTTCGGGTTCAAAAGAGGCATTGCGTGTGGTGGCGATCATCGAAAACCTACTGGATCGCCTTCCTGCTGAGATGGATCTCCAGGCTTTACAGACTCGCGCGGCACCATTGCTCGTGTTCGACCAGTCTCCGTACGTGGTCGTCGCACTCCAAGAAGCCACGCGCATGAACATGCTGATCAACGAGATCCACACAGCGCTGACTGAGCTCATGAAAGGCATCAACGGCACGCTGAACATGACTGAGTCCATGGAGGATCTTCTCGAGGCGCTGTCGATCAACCAAGTACCCGGACGTAACATGCTGCACCTCTGCTCGTGGGAGCGCTTCGCCTGGTGGTCGCGCAAGTCGCTCGCAATGTGGTACGCAGACTTCCTTGAGCGCGTGAACTTCCTGTTGTCCTGGGTGTTTGAGTTCCGGCTGCCGTACTCGGTGTGGCTCTCTGGTCTCTTCAACCCGACGGCTTTCCTGACCGCGATCAAGCAGTGCAACGCGCGCAAGCACGGCTTCCCGCTCGACTCGATGGCGATCGAGACCCACTTCACGACGATCCCGAGCGCTGATGGCGCCGAGTCGTACCCGGACATGGGGGCGTTCATCCACGGACTGTTCATGGAAGGCGCGCGCTGGGAAAGCCCGATTCGAGACGGCGAGAAAGTGTCGCCGTTCTCCTACGAGGTCGACGGGATCCCCTGCGGCGGCCACATCATGGACCCAGTGCCAAAAGAGCTCTTCCCCGGGACGCCCGTGTTGTATGCGCGCGCCGTGGCAATCAGCGAGCAGTGGGAAGCCACGGGCGTGGGTTACTTTCGGCGCCAGAGCGACGTGTTCGACTGCCCCGTGTACCAGACGACGCAGCGTGGCCCGACGTACGTGTTCCTCGCGACGCTCAACACGGTCGAGCCCAAGTCCAAGTGGATCCTCGCGGGGCTGGCGCTCGTCATGCAGAAAGACTCCTAATAGAACAAACAAGCGTATGTATGAAATAAGTAGGTCTGTCAATGTGTAGTTCAAGTGTAAGTACGTAATTGAAAAATGGTGCATCAAGTAAACGGTCAGACCCGCGTCTTCACAGCGGTGTGGATCAAAGCAACAGTGCCGAGCGCGGCCCACAAATACCTGGCGACAGAGTTCCTGTCGCTTGCAACTGGGAAATCGGCTCGCACACTCCCCTTGGAGTTGCATAATGCGAGCGTGCTCCTGTGCAACGACCTGTTCCGCTTGTCATGGTGGCCGCTCGCGCTACCCGAAGTGGCTGGCGCGTGCACGCCGCGCAGTCGTTCGACGCCAGGAGGTCATGAGCATTGCGATCCAATTTTGAGCGCTCGTGAACCCACTCAACTGCCACTGCTAAGAGCAATCAATACACAGAAAACAGAGCTGCGGGTCCCCATGACACGTGAGAATGGGATGAAAAAACTGTCTGACTCGGATTGATGGCATCGGATTGGTTTTGAAAAACTCGTTCATTCTCACAGAGCGCGCAATCACAACAACAGCACCAGCAACGGAGGAGCGAGACGAGCACGCGAAGGCACGAGAACGGTCGAAAACGCGCCGGTAGGCAGCATTCCCGTCTTCCCAATGCCCCCAGGCGCTCGTCTCGCTCCACGTGTTGCTCGCTGAGCTGCTCCTGCTGCTCTCAAATGACACGCATAAAAAGTCTTTGTTTCGTCATGTGCCACGCGCTCACTCACTCGCTGATTACATTCCACACACACGCACACGCACACGCACTTGCACACAAAGCTACATGCAGGGCGATAGGTATACACTGTAATGCAAGAGAACACTCGTCGTTAATGCATCTGTTTCAGCGCCGTGCGCGCACACACGCTCAATGTGCACCACGATGGTTCAAATGGGGAGGACTTTGTGGACGCTACGACTGCATCAGATAGGTCCTTTCACCTGCTCACGGTACCACGCTACCCCGGTTGTGTCACTATAGGGTTATGTATTTAAATCTCCGCTGAAATGCATTTTCTCGGCAGTTTACAAATCGCTATATTATTCACTTTCGTCACTATCGAAATGCATTTTGGCGCAAAGTGGGGTTTTCACCAAAAAGAAAACGGTAAAAGCTAACTACGTCGATCCCCTTTTGAAGCGAGGTGGCTGCAGAATTACATCATCGAGACTCAGATCCCCG
>JAASFI010000038.1:0-77485 GCA_023333705.1 Globisporangium viniferum | reverse complement strand
GTTCAGTCTCTTCAATGACACTCATTCTCCCATCGTTTTCTCACAGACAATTCAATACAAACTCGTTCATCTTGATGGATTTTTCTTTCCGCGAATCAGATTTGCCAAAGCAACGGGCCAATCAAGCTGACCCAAGTCACAGATTGTGTCCCGAACGCAATTGCCTCTCCTTTAAACACGGGACCATGCAAACAACCTGTTTTGTGTGTTTGTGTGCCGTGTTGAGCAGATTTCCTCATTTCGGGAATTCCCAACAGCAACAGAAAGCCAAACGAAGAGCTCCAAGTCCAAAGTGATTAGAATGCGCGCAACGACGCTGTGTACCGTGCTGACGCTCGCGGCGCCGCTGCTCCTGACCACAACGACGGGCGCAACGATCTCGGCGAAGAAGACCGGCGGGTGGGCCACCGTGGCTGTCACGTCGGACAACTCGCAGATCCTGCTGGACGCACTGAGCGGCGGCGACGCCGGCTACGACCAAGAGGGCGTCGGCGCCACGCGCGTGTGCTTCAACTCGATCAAGAAGATCGAGCAGCAGGTCGTCGCCGGCATGAACTACCGCTTTCACATCGAGGGCTGCAAGGTGAGCTCGACGAAGCTCGCGGGGAGCTGCGCGGCGAGCAACGACAAAGAGACCAAGTGCGCGACACCCGTGCAGTACGTGGTCAAGGTCTTTGAGCAGACCTGGAGCGACACGCTCCAGGTGAAGAACATCACGAAAGAAAAAGCCTCTACGACAGATGCGAATGTAAGCGGCGACGCGGACGTGGTGCCTGCTTCTGTGAAGGCGTCCCCTGCTGACGACAGTACGTGGGAGCTTTAAAACTTGATTGCATGCTATGATTTGTGTGGATATGATTGATGGTGGAATATGACAATGCGTTTTAAAGCACTTTTCAAAGCGATGATAAAGCATTTGCCTATTACACGTTCGCATCTCATCACAGGCTTCCCATTATTGATCGTATTTTGCTTGATGGTCAACTAACATCTGCATGCCTGTGCGTGTCTTTGTGTTGCCTTGGACAGCCGAAACTCAAGAAGCGACTACCGCCGCCATGTCGGACGAGGAGAAGCGCCAGGTGGACAAGTGGATCGCGGCGAACGATTTGAACGAGTTTGGCGACTCGAAGCACGTCATGTACACCGGCGGTACCCCGTTGTTCAACGAGTCGACGGGCGAGACCATCGACCGCTACGACTACATTCTCGGCAAGCACCCGGACCGCCCCTGGAAGACCCAGGCTGTTCTGCGTTCGAACCTGCTGGCGGTCGCGGACGAGTCGGAGAAGATCGGCGACACCAAGAGCGCGGGGCCACGCGCCGCGCATGGGCTCATGAGCGTCATCGTGTCGGTCGGCGTGCTCACGGTCGTGGTCGCGCTAGTGGCGGGCGTGAAGGCGAAGCGCACTCGCCGCCACTTCGCGTACGACTCGGTCCGCAACCGTGAGTACTGATCAAAGACTGTGTGTGTTGATGATGATGGTCGTCTCTGTGCTGCAGAGAGAGAGAGAGAGTTGAGCGTGATCTGCGTTAAGGTATGCTCGCAAGAAGGAGAGAGGTTTGGATGGGAAACTATATATTTGAGTAGCGACAATTGATGAAGGCGAGGGAGAGAGAGAGCGTCCCTCAAGCGCAGGAGAGAGGCAGAGGTGATTTGGCACATAGAGATGGAAGAAACCTTGCGCTTTTTGCGAATACACCACTTGCTGCCTTGTAGAATGTGATTTTGTGGTCGTACACATTTATAATCCAGGTTGGGATGGCCAACTATGTAGCTGGTTGGTATGGTTCTTCCTCAATTTCGATCAACAGTGTCGTGAATTTGAAGTTGGCGAATGCAGGGCCAGTGGCACAGGGGACGACGGGATGTCCAAAGTTCAGCGATAAGATCGAGCATGAGTGAGATCCCAAACCTTAGCTAACCTTGTATTTATAGGTGAGCTCAGTCTCAATCTAGCCCCGACACCCACCCATACACGACATACACACGAGCGCCGCCCGCAAATGCCATCGACCCATTTGCACAAGGCCTCTGTAGTAGACAGGACCATGGCGAGTCCGTCCAAGTGCTCGGTGCACAAGCCGCTCTTCGACTCGCCCTCCAAGTACGGCGTGCACCACACGATCGCGACGTACACGCCCACGGAGACGCGCTTCCAGTGGCAGAACTCGACCAACTCGACCGACGCGCTCTACAAATTGCCCACGAGCATCGGCACGGGCCCCAAGAAAGGCTTCGGCACGAGCACGCGCGACGACTGGGACTCGACCAAGAAGCTCGTGAACCCGTGCGTCGGCCCCGGCTCCTACGAATCGATCAACTCGTGCGGCAGACAGCCGAGCTCGGGCTGCCGGTCGTCAGGGATCACAGCGTTCGATAACGCGTCGCGGACGTCGCTGAATGGCGACTCGACGCCGTCCCCAGGTCCCATTTACAATCTCCCCGAGGCGATCGGCTCCAACTTTGCGGCGTCCCCAAAGTTCGGCACGTCCAAGCGCCAGCCTCTGAATGGGAAATCCGAGAGCCCCGGACCGAACGTCGCGCTGAGAGGCGCGTTCAACGAGTGCCGCCCCATGGTCTCGCCCACGTTCGGCACCGAGAGGCGTCTGCGCGCCACGCCGTCGTCGAGCTTGAGTTCTCCGGGGCCGATCTACGACCTCACGCCCACGGGCTTCAAGACCGGAGGCAAGACGTCCTTCAGCCACGCCAAGCGCTTCTAAAGGGCACACACAACACTGGCAGATAAATACACACACACACGAGCTACCAAGACAAGCAAAATATCAATCGGAGCCTCAAGAGCTCAACAGCAATGCACCATAGAACACTCACAACGTATTAGGACAAACCGCGCGCTTCTTCTTCTTCTTTCGTTTTTCCATTGCATTTTATTACTTTTTTGGCTCACACACTTGGGGAACTTGATCTCTGCTGCTCCTGTTGCATGTTGCCGCTGGTAAACCTTTGTTGCTGCTCCTTCTTTCTCCTCATTTGACTCTTCACATCCGCTGCAAACAGGAACAAGAAACAGACAAAAAGCTCACCAGCAAACACCTAGCAGCAGCAGCCAACCAGGCAGGCAGTGCGGACGCTTCATGGGCGGATAGACTGGCGAGTAGCCAGCCGAGAGGAACGAGCTTACATCAACTCCAACTTGATCTCCTTTGGCGCCGTGAATTCAGCGTCCTCCAAGTCGAAGCGCTTCATGTAGGCGTCCAAGTCGACCTGGAGCTCCTTCTGTTCGGCCGCCGTCAGTTGCACGACCTGGCCCTGCTTGGCCTCCAAGCCCTCGGCGTACGCGCGCAGCTCCTTGGAGAAGAGCGCAGCGATGTCGTCTTCCTTGCTCTCGTCGACGTCGGTCTGCGAGATGATGTCCAACGCGTGCTTGAACGCCGCAGCCTTCAAGTTCTTGTCGCCCTTCTCGACGATCGCGCGCACCTTCTTGGTCGCGTTCGAGACCATCGACTTCTGCAACTCGAGGTTGTAGCTGGCCTCGATCTCACGGATCGACTCCAAGTTCTTCACAAACGTGTCGCGGGTCTTGTGGCGAAGCTTGGCGGCCTGCACCTGGCACATCAGCTCAACGGCTTCCTTGTGGGCATCGGCCACGGCGGCGATGTCTTCGTGGATGTTGAGGAGCGCCGCGTGGGTGGCGAGGGTCTCCTTCGCCAAAGCGATGTTGGCGTCTTCCACGAAGTTGTGCTCGCTATAGTAATAAAAAAAAGTAATCGTGAGTTCTTTGCTCATCCAAGAGCTACGCAATATTATAAATCGCTCGGTCCTACTTGTTACGCACCTCAAGATGGCGTTGGCACGGGCGTCGAAGTACGAGGCGATCGCGTCACCGCCGAACTTGTACACCGAGGTACAGAAGAGGAAGAAGCAGCACGCAAGCTGGGTCTCCTCGTTCAGCACGTACACCTGTATTATTGATCACCATACCACAACACAATAACCGCATACTACATCGTCAGTTTCCTCTATCGCCACTTTGAGGTTTCACGCCTATAAGTCCACACACACACACACACACGCAGGCCTCTCTACATGCGCACAAGACCACGTTAACGTACGCCGTTGCTGATGGCTGGGATCGAGATGGCGCCGATGATCGGGGCCGAGATCTTCCAGTCGTCCAGGCCGTACTGGCTCAAGAGGCCCGGGTGCACGGCCTCGACGGCGGTCTTCTTCTCCTCTTCCTTGCGGGCGGCGCTGCTGTGGAACGAGGCGGCGGCTGGCGCGGAGCGGGCCGAGGCCTTGGCCGCGGCCATGCGGATGGTGGCGTGACGGAGCGCGAGGCGGCTGAGCATCTTTGAATTCGATGGGCGATAAGAGGGCGGAAGGGCTTCTTTCTCTAATGACGGGGGGCGCTCACACAGTTCACACACAGGGGGGATTTTTTTGAGCCACTCGATCGCGAGTCGGGGGCGGCTCTTACGGCTCCTCAGCGCAACGTAGCGCGGCTCTCGGCGCCGTGATGCAACATTAAGGCACGCGTGGTGGAGCTTCTGTTAGAGTCGACCACAGTACTTTCTTTTGGTTAGGGGGCTTCTGTTTGAGGTAATCACGGTACAATACCCAGTGGTGTAACCCGTAATTGTAACGGCCGAAAGCGTACCCCTTGGTTGAAGTGATCTCAGTATGCAACATCGCCATGACATGATAAAGTGTGATGTAAAAGAGTGTGTTTGTGTTAATGATCTCGCTGCTTTTACTGACGGCTGCTTTATGTGTGTGTGTTCTTGTTCGTTCCTACTATCTATCTCTCTCTCTTACTACGCTACGCTATGCTATGTGGTTGGGTTGGTCTGTTGGTGGGTACTAGAAAATGCGGTGGTGGCATTCTGTTCATCTATGGCGTCGAGTCCTTACCTTCTAGTTTCGCGGTCAGCGTCGACTCCATGCGCTCGAGCTGCTTGGCGAGGTCGCTGATCTGCTTGGTGTGCGACGAGATCGCGTGCACCATGTGGCCCTGCTGGTTGCGCAGCTGCTCCTGCGTCGTCGTGGTCTGCGAGAGCAGCTCCAGCAATCGCATCTCCATCTCGTTCTCCGTCGGCTGTGCGGCAACGCCGCTCGCTTCTTCCTGGATGTCGGCAGTCGCTGCTGCAGCGTCCGCAGACGCTTGACCCGACGTCAGCGACATGTCGGGTCGGCTGTCCACGGACATGGAGCTGTCCATCGACGACACGGACGCCGAGTCGATGTCGTACTCCTCCGAATGGTGCACCTCCGCATACTGATCCACGGGCGTGTTCGCAATGATCTCCTCAAACTTCTTCACAAGCCCGCGTACCACTGCTTGCAGCTGCGACACCACCTCTGTGCACGCGTACCGGGCGGTCACGTCAAACACTTCAATGGCGCCAACCGTGTGTCCGTTCGACAGGGTCAACGGGATGCCAGCGTAGAACGAAGCCTTCAGCACGTCACAGCGCCACGGGTTGCCTGCAAAGCGCACGTCGACGCTCAAGTCGCTGCACACAAGAGGCACGCCGCTGCGGCACGTGTGCGCCGCGAACGACGTGTCGCGGGAGATGCTGTCGTCCATCTTGGCACCGCCATTTTGCGCCACAATGGCGTACTCGTTCGAGTCCAGCAGTCCAACTAGCGCAATCGGAGACTGCGACGCAATCGTCGCCATCGAGCAAAAGTGCTGCAGCGACTGCTTCAGACCGGAACCGGACTGCAGCGCGTTGATCAGAATGCGCACCGAGCGAAGTCGCACGCGCTCGTTGTCGAGCTCATTCGCCGTGATGTAATTGCGACCTTCACGGTCGACAACCTCTTGCGCAACGGGGTACGGCACTTCGAAGAAATCGCGCAGAGGTCCGCACGCCTCGTTCATGCAGAAAGTGCATTCGCTGATCGACGTCGACGACATCGAGATGCGACGCGGAGGAGCTCCATTCAGCGACACAGCGCTGGACTTTCGGCGGATCTGCGCAGGCGTCTGCTGAATGCTGGACGAACTTACCACTCTGTTATCCGGTAGCGACGCCGGCGCGCTGGACGCGGACATCTGCGAGAAAGAGCTCGCGCGTCCACTTCCCGAGTTGTTCGACATTTCGCTTACGCTCATGGTCGCAGTGAGTGACGGACCAGTGAAGATCTGGTCGTAGAAGTCCTCCTGCGACTTTCCTGCGCTCAGCTTGCAGCCCACGCACACACGCGCCGAGATGGATCCTTCGTCGACCGACTCGACCTTGCGGGACATGCTGCAGTGGCTGCACACGGTCGCTGAGCAGGATCGGCAGATGTATCGGCGGCGCAGCGGGTTGAATCCTTTCTTGCACACCGCGCAGTTCTTCGCTTTCTTTTCGCCCGCTGCGGCGCCTGCATCACCAGGAGGGATGAGTTTCGACAGAAAATTGCCGTCTTGGCTCACGTGGCTCGCGCTCGACATGCTCGCGTGGGAGGTATTCGCGCTCGAACTGCGGTGGTGCTGCGCCGCCACGGATCCATTCGAACTCGCCGCGCTTCGAGCGATGCGACCGCTGCGCGTACTGCCGTTGCTGGACGAGTTGTCACTGTCAAAGTACTTCCAGAACTTGCGGCTGTCCATGTACTTCTGGAAGTGCTCAACCTCGTAGCCCAGCTCTTCGTCCAGCTCCGAGAGCGTGTACTGCTCGCTTGAGTCGACGAATCCCTTCTCCCACACGACGTGGTGGATCACGTTCATCGCGAGCAACCGCCGACTGATGATGTTCGCGTGCGTGCGGTCGACCGCAAGCTCCTCCGCGACCAAGAACGCGACGATGTCTTCGCCAGATGCGCAGCGGATCGCCAGGTCGCTGCGAATGCGGATCGGCGTGAGCGTCAGCGCTTCTTTCATGCGCATGATCACCGGCTCCAAGTCGGCGATGCCGTACGACAGGTCCAAGCCGACGGTGTTGAGGATGTGGATGTTTGTGGCGATCGCAAGCGCCCACAGATCGCGGTCCTTGCGCGACTTGGTCCTGAACCCCATCTCGGTGGCTGGCAGCGAGCCGCCTTTGCAAATAAGGTCGAAGCGGCGCGGGAACTTGGTCGACGCCTCGGTGTCATTCAGGTCGGTCACTTCGACGCCCGGTCCGATCTCGACCGCTGCGATGCGCGTGGCGTCGCGCTCGCGCTTGTGCACGGTCATCCATCGGCCTTCAAGGCGCACGAACACGTCCGACCACGTGGAGAACGCGCCGCCCTTGAACTTGACCTCGAGCATGCCCGACAGGTGCTGCAGCTTCTCGGCGTGGTAGTGGGCCTGTGCGTGCGCCGCGCCGTTGGGCGTCGATCCATTCGACACCATCTTCTTCAGCTGTCCGTGCGCCGCGTACTGTTGCTGCTGCTGCTGCTGTTGTTGTTGATGCTGATGTTGTGGCATGACTCGTCTTCTTCACCGGTAGGTAGGTTGAGGGGGAGTCGAGCTGAGCTGAACTGAGCTGCGTGGCAACGGGGAACGTCCAATCACTAATCGGCTGGTCTCACCGCACGCGCACGTCGTCACTGAAGCGAAGCGAAGCGTTCGTTGATTGAGGCGCGAAGTCGCTCGTGTCGAGAGTGGGCTCTGCTGCGGGTTGTCCTTGCGCCTTTTGTGTACACAAGCAGCAGCGAATTAGATTCTCTTCCCACACAGCAATGGGGAATCTCGTGCCGATTCACAAGTCCAAGATGCTCGCTCTGCCACTCTGGTGCTGCTGCGCTTCGTCTGCACTCAGGAGGTGAGGAAGTGGCGATGCGAGGCACTACTGGCGGCGGGCAGGACGCACACGGGGGCGGTCGGTTGAGCTGTGACGCTTGCTTGTCCCAGTGTCCTGAGGAGGATAATGTGATGGCCCTGCTTGCCTCGCTCGCTCGCTCGCTCGCTCGCTCTCTATAGAATAAAAAACACCAGGTGGCTCAACCCGAGTGACTGTATCTGGCATTTCGCCTGTCAAGTCTTCTTTACTTTGGCGGACTTCGGACTCGAAAGTGAGGGATTTCCCCTTCCCCTTCTGCGCTCCGTCTCTTTTTTAGCCAAGCCGCCTTATCCCCCTCTCTCTCTCTCTCTCTCTCTCTAACATTCTTGTGGGTCTTGTCTTCACTAAAATTCGATGAATTAGCCATTTCGCTACTCTAATTCGCGTGCTCAGCACACAACACAACATGATCGAAAAAGTCGGATCAAGTCGGAGTTTTGACTTTGGCAAACTACCAAAAAAAAAAACAGAAACAGAAAAAAAAACTTGTTAGGCGAGTCTTTCTCTTCATTTCCACCCAGAGCTTCCTGCAACAGGCGCTCTCAAACAGCCCTCAAAGAGCCAACGCACATTTGCCCTCGCGCATTTCAGAGCAAGAAGATATGTCTCTTTGAGTTGCCTGGTTTGTATGAACTCAGTTGTGGTTTCGATTTATTTACAATTAGTTCGATTTTCGCGCATTTTTGCGTTCTAAATTCCCTTTTTACAAATGGAAATTTAGAACGCTAAACCTAATACTTAAAGAATTGTGCTTGCCACTTTCCTGTAAGAACAATTATGAACTTGTAAATTTTGGGCAACGCAAAATGATGCTGGTTTTCTATTATTCTCTCTCCATGAACGCAGCAGCGTCTTTGCAGATGTGGGCAGATAGATTCCTTTGTTTCACTCGCTTCAAATGAGCGTGAGCCCCTCTCCTCCTTTCATAGAAAAGTTAGAGCTTTTTGTTTAAAAAAATTAACATCGCTCAAATGTAGTGAAGAGCGCCAATTTGATCACAATTTGCCTTCCCTTCAAGCAAAAAATGGAGAGTCGAGGATATTGGCAAACCTGCTCTTTTGTGATTAACATGTGAAATGCTAACTGAACAACATGCCTGTCCAAATCATCAAGAGGTGTGTGCCTAGTTTTACGGTAATCGACGGAGACGAGGAATGAACTTTTGAGATTTGCAAGAGCACCTTGCAACCTTGAACCTGCCCAAGAATCACTTGCATCGTCATCTTGCCAAATCACAGAAAGCAGAGGAGGCGCGTCATGTCGCGCTTGTGTATTCACTTGTCAAGCCTCGGAACGTGAAACACCGCCACGATGTCTGGTGCGGCGTCGACACCAGTCGTTTCGCTTCAAGGCGCTGACCAGCAGCGCAAGCGCAAAAGGATATAAGGATAGAGCTCCTGTTTGTAGACGCAGTTGAAGTTGTTTGTTTGTTGTTTGTTGCTTGTTTGCTTGCTTGGGTTGTTTGGAAGAGCAGCTTCGAATTACGGACGACCACAGGACCAAGGTAGGAATTACTAACAGCGAGACGTGTTTTTACAGAGTGCTACTGGCGCTCTCCTCCACTTGACGATCATCACTGCACCAAGATTTTGGTGGCTTCGTCACATTGTGGCGATCCGCAAGATCTCTCTCTCTCTCTCTCTGGTGGTGGTGGTGGTGCTTGTTCACATTTGCAAGTTGGCTTTGAGGAAAATGCAGATTAAACTTGAGCTTGGTATGGATCATGGACGCCAAAACGCTGCAAATAGATGAACGCCATTGCTGATTTTCAGGTCGAATGACCATCTGCTTTCAAAGATGAACAAGAGACGCCGGTAGAGAGAGCGCTTGCTTGCTTGCTCCATGGTCGCCAAAGCTCTCATCAAAGTTGGGTGACGATACATGCTTGTTTGGATGCACGAATCTGCGCCGCATTGACTGGTGCGCAAGTGCAAGAACTTGTGCACATTTGCGCATTCAAATGCTACAACAACCCGAGCACAGGCACACACAAGTTCAAGTGCAAGCAAGCGCAAGAGATCCGGTTCAACTTCGCCACTCAAAGGCGAAGACAACACGGTCGCCACCATTCGAAGACTTGCGCCGCTTCGATCTCCTGCTCCACTGAAAAGTGGCCCTCCGTCTTATTCGCCAGCGAACTCAACAATCAACTCCACAAACGACGCGACCAATTGAACTTGGGATGGATGGAACTCAAAAGCGCAGGTTGCAACACCTTCGAAAAATGGTGCGAACCCACTTTTGACAAACAAAATCCGTAGAACAACAAGCCCCATCATCACTTTGCTACGCGCTCGTGCCAACCGTTCCGAATTGCCATTGATGGAATTGGACACTCGTTTTAAAATGCCATTGATGTGATTGACACTCGTTTTAGTATAACCATTTGCACACATTGCACCTTGATTGTATCAAGCTCAACTTCATCTCTCGAGTCTTTTTGTCCTTGGAAATCTCGCCTGCCCTGTGCCTTCTTCGTGAGCTTGGCAATTCACATTCCATTTTGACCTCGAGCGCGCAAAAGTGATCAAGAAGGCGGCCCAGGAGGGCGTGGCCTGCCTCGCTCGTGACTTGGTGTGAGAGCGTGAATATGACACGATATAGCGCTCATGCACGAAAGGTCGCAAACATTTATGCACGTAATTACGCTTTTTTTACGAGTGTAAGTTGCCTTTTTAATGGTTTTTACGGACTGCAATCACTCCTGGAGCGACAAGGGCAGGACATGGGGACGTTTGACAGTCTTCAGTTCAAAAACTGAAATCGAAGGCGATCTTGGACGATCTCCCAGACCGTGCTTGTTATATCAGTACATTTACACAGGACCACTCACTGGTGTCTCAAATCGGCCGCGCTGGCGAAACGATCGACCGTGCGAGCACATTGTGGCATGCATGCCCCATGGCTTGCAAGGTGTTTTCATTTTTGCGATTGGAGTGGACAGAGATTGAGACCAGCAGCTGATAGATAGATAACAGCGGATAGCCATTGATCGCCTGGCATGTAAAAGAGGGCGGTAAATGTATTGCTATAGGAGCTGATGTTTCAAATGCACTGATTTAAACGTTGTTTTCCGCCCAGGCGTTAGAATTCAGTTTCTGAACTGGTCTATCTAAGCAATTTCAGCCAATCACAGCGTAAAGGCGACCACTTGCGCCAATCAGCGATCAAAGAAACGCGCCGTGCGTGCGGAAACGTGCGCCAAGCCGATTGAGCCTTCTTAACGCACCTGTTTAGAGTAAAAAAAGGCATTTATTATAGATGACGTGTCTATAATATTCAACCAATGCGACAGCTTATCAAAAATAACCTATTTAAAATCCAAGATATGCCAAAAAAGACAGTTACCTGTTAAAAGAGGTTGAGGCTCGACCCGACACACACCAGTCGACAATCACTCCCGCTCGCATATTCAGGCAGGCTCACCTTTTTGCCCACAGCTCGCCGTCATTTCCAAATCCGCATCCTCGTAGACGTCAGGGGCAGATCAGTCGTAGACGAGCAAGCAACAGAAGACAAGCAAGCGCCATGGCCAAGGGAAAGAAATCGCCAGCCTCCAGCGATGGCGAAGGCTCTGCTGCTGCCTCCTCCAAGGCCCCCGCGTCCCCGCGCAAGACCAAAAAGAGCAGCGCGGCGTCGCGTTTGCTGCCGCTCTCGGCGCTCGTCGTGCTCGTCGCCTCGATCGCCGCTGGCAAGTACGCGAACGTGGATGTGCTGCCGCACATCCCGTACCCAGTGGCGTCCAGCGTGTCGAAGCTCGTGAACCTCGCGACGGGCAAGGGCCCGATCCTCGCCAACTTTGACATGCCCAACAAGTACAAGACCGACTTGGTGTCGATTGAAGTGCGTCAGCTGCTCGCGACCGACAAGTGCGCGGACGCAGCGTTCCAGCCGCAGCTCCTGCACGATGGCAAGGTCACGAGCGTGAAGCAGGCGATGGTTGACGCCTCGCTTCCTGTCTCCGACAAGGTGTTCCTCATGCTCAATGGACGCAATGAAGGCTTGTACGTGTCCTGGAACGGACAGTTCGACTGCATCTCCCAGGTGGCGGAGCTCGCTGCGGTGGCGCTTGGCGCTGACCGCGATGTGATGGAGAACGGCGTGCGCTTGTACTCGCAGATGGGCCTCCCGGTACGCAGTGCGCAAGACCTCGCGGCGACCAAGAACATTGTGCACGTGCTCTTGGACTTCCAGCTCTGGGTGTGGCCGGGAATCGAAAAAGGATACAAATACGTCCTCGATAATGGCGTTACCTTGACGACCGTGGGCATTAGCCCAAAGGTGTTTGACGTCGAATACTTCCTCACGGATGCCGAAGCCCAGCAGGTGATGGCGCTCGGTATCCCGGGTTTGGACCGCTCGAAGGTCG
Source organism: Globisporangium viniferum (assembly GCA_023333705.1). Taxonomy (NCBI): domain Eukaryota; phylum Oomycota; class Peronosporomycetes; order Pythiales; family Pythiaceae; genus Globisporangium; species Globisporangium viniferum. Next base: position 65,397 of record JAASFI010000038.1, on the reverse strand, counting down.
ATGGCAGCAACTCGTCCAAGGTTGTGTCGGGTTCGCGAACCAGCCACACAGCGTTCCTCGACGATGGCGCGTTTACCCGCGAGTTCCGTCACCGCTCTGCGTACGTCGCCCGTCTCCCAAGTCCCACGTATGCGGAACGACTGCAGCTTGTCCGTTACGCGGCGGGCGAGTTCTACCGTCAGCACCTCGACACCTTCCACTCTCGCGAGTTCCTGCCAAAGGGATCCAACGAATACACTTTTGAAGACTACAAAGACTGGGCGAACTGGGCTGCTGAGAAGCTTCGCGGACTGGACCAGACCACGCTTCCCGAAGAATACCTTGAAGGTGGCGCGCTGTTCCCAAACGCGGAGGATGACAAGCGGTTCCCGAATGCGTTGCTGGATGTGTTCTACAAGGCGACGAACGCCAGCAACTTGTTCACTGCTCTCTTCGACGAAGAATGGGCCAAGTGGATTCGTGAAAACGTTGACAAGAACGCGGGTCTTTTGATGCCAGTGTTGCTGAAAGAAGGCAACCGACGCAAGTACCTCCCGTTGATCATTAAGGAGTGGGAGAAGAAGCTCGGTCGTCATGAGCTGCACTACACGCTTCCAAAGCACCCAGTGAGCTCAGTGTCCCACTTCTTCAACTGGGTCCGATGGGCGAAGGAGAGAATCAGCTTCTTGGGCAACGAAGTTCCAGCGGTTGCGCGTCCTGACGGCGAACTGTACCCGAAGTTCACGGTGGAGTTCCAAGAGAAGCTTCTTGGCTTCATCCTCGACGACTTCTCTGAACGATTCCTCACCCGCCTCGCGAATGCCGATTGGTACAAGTGGATGGTTGACAACAGAGGACGCAACCACGTTCTCTTTGGAGTGATGGAAGCGTTCCCAACTTTCGGCGAACTGGCGATCCAGACGTGGGAGAAGCGAGTCGGGGGAGTCTCAAGTCTCCACTACAAGCTTCCGAAGTACGTGAAGCACTTCCACCCACAGCGTTACGCGACCTTGTTCCTGTACCTCAACAACCAGACCAAGGTCGGCGGCGAGACTGTGTTCCCGTACTCGCTGGACCGCTTCTCGGATAAAAAGATCGAGCGTGCGGGTATGGACGAGTGCTCCACGGGTCTCGCTGTGCCTCCAATTGGTCTCCACGCTTCCCTGTTCTACGTGCAGACCCCAGAGGGCGATGTCGACAAGATGAGCCGTCACGGTGGCTGCCCTCCTCACGAAGGTGTGAAGTGGGGCTCCAACTCGTTCATGTGGGACTCCGACGCCGACGAAGGCGCCGATCTCTGGACGACCAAGTAAGACCAAGAGAGCCGTCCAGTTTCGCAGCGGCTGATCAAGACATCGCACAAGTTTGCTGAGGTACTGCTGTACGTTCATCCCCACGATCTGCTGTCGATCGAGTCGTTGTCCATGTATGTGATTTGATATAAAGTGTGTGATGCATGTTCCAATGCAATGAATAACAAGATACTCATGCGCAAATCCACAGACCAGGTTCAGATCCCCCCATCTGCTATGTTATTAATACTGTCGAAGTCGAAAATAACCAGCGCCGAAGAAAATGGTGCTCACACTGCCCGACTTTCGTTCACTTCGGAAGGCAAGCGGCATTGAGAAAAGCTTGGAGACAAATGGATGCGGGCAGCAATGACGTCGACGAGGACGAAGCACGCCACGAGATGCCGCACTATATGATGCCCAACTTCTCGTCGATTCTCCCCGAGTACGCGAATTCAGAAGTCGACCAGATCCGCAGCGCGTTCGCGACCGGCAACTACACATCGATCCAGAAAATCCCGGCAAAGCTGATCGCGAATGCCGTCAACCAGGCACGCTTTGAGCAGATGGACGAGAATCGACTCGCGCAGGCACGCGTGGGCAAGATCGTGACCAAGAACGGGCTCTTCAACCAGTTCGAGTACTCGCCGTCGCGCTTCAGTCTCACGGACGAGCTCGCGCAGCTAGAGCGTCTGCAATCCGAGGCGAAGCGCACCGAGATCAGCGGGAAGGACTTCGTGAGCTGTCCGGACGGCAAGAAAACCAAGTTTGAAGACGCCTTCGGAGGCAAAAACTTCCACTACCCGCACTTGTACAAGCCGTACCCAGACACGAAAGACGAAGAGCGCCACAAGAAATGGCTCGAGGACAAGAAGATCTTGCATGGCGCCTTTGTTCCTAGCGGCATGCGACCACCCGTCGATGCAGTGACGCGCAAACTCATCCCAGAGATCATCAAGGAGCTCCACGAGGTGTTTGCAGCTGACTGGGAGGGTGTCTTGTTCTCAATCGCACTCACAGAGGACGAGAACCTCGCGGTGCGCTTCGACGCCGCGACACTCGAGTGCGAGAGCGGGCTCATCGCGTACATGAACGTTTTTGTGCGCAGCCACCGGGTCACGAGCAAATACAATCTGCAGAAAGTGGCGGAGGACTGGAACTCCAAGCCGGGCGATGGTGGACTGTACTTTGTCTTCCGACCGCCGTGGGTGCGCAATCGATCGAAGGACCTCATCGTGTTCGTTAACACGCCTGGTGCTGCTCCCAGTAAGAAGAAAGAAGGGTAAGGTAAGAAAACGCAGTACACAGACAGTTGGCAATAATTTCCTTAAATCTATGCAAATCCCACAGTGTTTAACGATGAAACTTCATATCGTTGAAGAATCCGGGCCTCGCAAGCCGCACGCCACCGTGGTTGCCTTTCTCCAGCGCCGTGGACGTGCTCGTGCCGCCCTCACCAACGACACCGTCAACGACATCCCAGTACGCGCCGCGCACGCTCTGCGGAGGGCTTTGGTCCATGCCTCCGGGTAAAATGGCGGCTCCTGGCTCCACACGAACGCTCTTGCGGTCGAATAAGTCCATGTTGACAAAGCTGGATCCGCCGCCACCGCCGCCAACGATTCCTGGGGCAAACCCGCCACCACCGCCGCCGAATAACCCACCTCCACCGCCGCCACCAAACTCCGCGCCGCTCCCACCCTGCATGGATGCGCCATCAGTACCGACGAATCTGCAGATCGGGTTGTGCTCGTCGCACTCTCCAGCTTCACCTCCAATGAAATCGCCACCAGGTCTTCCCATACGACGATCGTCGCCATCTCTGAGCTTCCGCTGCTTGCAAGCGCCACCCCCGTCTCCGTGCCGACAGGTGCCTCCACCACCACCACCAGCTGCGATCAGCAGGTACTCGACCCCGTACGCGCTCTCCCGGTACACGCTAGTGAACCCTCCGCCACCGCCGCTCGCGCTCTCTTTGTTGCCACTGTGGCCGTCCCCACCACCAGGGTTGCCGCCCTTTGCAACACCAGCGAAAGTTTCGATCCGCTTGCTCTTCTTCTTGTTCGTCGGAGTGCCATTCCCACTCGAGTAGTTCTCTTGCTGGCTGTCGATGACGTCTTCTTTATACTCAATTTGCTTCAGCCGAGCGTATTTCCCACTGCTGCCACCAGAGCCGATCGAGAGGTAGAGCGTCTCGCCTGGGAACACATTGCAGATGCCCTCCACGAATGCCCCGCCGCCGCCGTGACCGACCATCTGCCCTTTCAAATGGCCGCTGCCACCACCGGCCCCCCACGCCTGAATCTTGAGTAATTTCATGTCTTTCGGGACTTTGTACTCGTGGACCTCCGCAGTGAGAAAACTCACGACACCGGACGAGATCAAATGGTTCCGGCGATGCGCATTGCGCTCTTTCGCTAGGATAACCGCGCGGCACTTTGGCCACGTGCACTCGACTTTGCGCAGCTCGCAGTCATCCTGTTCGTGTGAAATTCGCGTCTGCTCCAGCCCCAGCAGCTCATGCGCGTCACCCTGGTACACTTTTCCGCACCCCAATCGACAGAGCAGGTCGCCAACCGGTCGCTTCATGCAGAGCTCCCGCATGTGGTGCTCCAGCTGCAAGTGGGGGGTCCACACGCCGCAGTCTCTCGGACAGTAAAAGATGCGCGAGTCACACTTGGTGTCCTTTTCAGCTTCGTGGTCGTAGATCACTTGTCGCCAACGTTGGTGTTCGAGGACAAGCGCACAGCCGAGGCGACACACCATGCGCCGACGATGGCACTCGTCTCGCTCATGGCTTTCCAGACTCATGACGCGAGGAAACCAGCGCTCGCAACCCCATCGACAGAGCTCGAGGTCGAGTTTCATACGCTCCACGGTTCGGCACAAGAGCCGACTCACGCGTCTACGCTCGCGGCTTGCTCGATTTGTATCAATATCTTCGATCGTAGCACTCTCTCGCTCTTCATCATCGAGCTCTCTCTCCAACTTGCTTGATCGCTCGATCTCGTCGCGTGGACTCTCACGCGCTGGGTCGGCTGACGTCAGCAGCCCGTCTCGCTGGGCTTTCAGGAAGATCTCGAGTTCGCGACGATACCGGGCGTCGACATACGCCAGCCCTTTGCCGTTGATGCTCAGGTGTTCGCTCGTGATGCTCATCTCGAGCTTCTGGATCGCCTTCTGCAGCTCCTCACTTCGCTCTTCCGCTTGCTGGGCACTCTGTTCTGCCTGTAGTTTACTCTCTTTCGCGTGCTCCTCTCGTCTTCGCGCGCGCTAGAGCGCCGATTTCCACTCCTCTTCCTCTTTGCGTTGCTGCAGCTCTTCTTTCGTGAGCGCGAATCGGGACTTGAGTCTCGGTTTCCGGATCCCGGCGAGGAATGCGGGCGTTGAGAAAGTGTCGTGGACGCAATCCCCAGAGAACTCGTCGTAGTAGAAAGTGTGCGAAGTCACGGAGTCGTAATACCGTTTCCATCCGCCATAATGCTACAAAGAACATCAGACTCCCCACAATCAGAACACATAATCCATACGATTGAAGTAACAGTTGAGACCAAACATATACCTCTTTGATCTCTTCACTTCGCTCTCGGATGAGCGATTCAGCATAACGGAAGCTCTCTTGCTGCACCACTTCCACCGGTTTATCCAGCGCAACAGCCAATTCTTCTTCACCATCGTCTTCCTCGCGCAGGTAGAACGTGACGTTGAAGCAGACGCATTCCCGCCACTTGCCGAGTCGTCTCCCACGAGCGGCGTCTTTCGTAATCGCTGGGGAAACTTCGCCCGAGAACTTGACAACAAGACTCGCCTGATCCTCTTCGTCCTCGAACTGCTCGTCGTTGTCGAAAATGCGCTTGGTGCGCCACTCGCTCGGCGCTTCCTTGGGCTTTACCCACTGGCAGTGCAGCAGCTCGCGGTTGAAAAAGAAGTACACGTCCGTGCTGTTCACGCGGTAGAGCTCCCACTCGGGCTTGAGTCGGTTACGCTCCACGAAATGCGAGTGCAAGTCCAGTTTCTCCTTCCAGCCGAACCGCTCCGAGTTCGTCTCGAGGATTTTTGCGGGCACCTGCCGCTGCACAAAGCCGCTCTTGACATTCTCAAAGAGTCTGTTCCGCGTCAGAGGTTCCTCATAGACGTCCCAGCCATTGATGTGCGCTTTCGGCGGTCCTCCCTGCTTCACGAGCTTCTTCATTCTGCCGAGAGTCTCGAGTTCGTTGAAGTCCTGAGCCATCTTTTCGATCTCATCTTGCCATCGCTTGCGCCGACTTGCGATCCGCTCGGCCTCTTGTCTCTGCTTTTTCAAACGAACACGCTCTTCTCGATTGCTGATGTGCGTCATTTCAAGCTGCTTGTCGCCTCTCGGACTCCCAGGGCGACCGCGGAAGGAGAGAACCAGTTGCTGTGGTTCTTGGCCACTATGGTCGCGTAGAAGCGGACTGCAGCCGTGCTTCTCAACGAGGCACTGGATCGCCAGCTCATGAGTGCACACGAGGTTCTCGTCGCAAGCCACGTGCAGAGCCGTGCGTCCCTGCTTGTTTGACAAGTGCTTGAACATCTCGCGGAGACATTTGTCAACGTAGAACGTCATTTCCTGAAGCGAGATCCAGTCGATCACATCTTTCTCCTGGTCTGAACTACTGCCGCCCTCTTCTTCAGTATCTTCGTCGTCGTCAGTGAGTTTCTTAACAAGTTTGCCGTGATACCGATCCACCAAGTGGTCCATGAAGAACTTCTGAGGTCTCGGCATGTCCTTGATATTGCTGCCAGCATCGGACACGTCTTCTTTCTCAAGAAACAGCTTGTGGTGCATCCACTGCGCGGCTTCGAAGACCCACGATACGTGGAAGCGTCGGCGCTCGTTCTCGCCCAACTTTCTCTTCATGGTCGTATCGTAAGCGGCTTGAAGCAGCGGCTGGTAGCTCACTGCGCGCTTGTGAGGCAGATCCGCGATAAACAGCAGCAGCATGTCGTCGTGAGTGCGGAGCACCAGCTCGACGATCTTGGCGCATCCTCCGTACGCTGCCATGTGCAGCGGGGTGTTGTTGAGGTTGTCGAATTTGAAAATCGATGCTCCGTGCTTGATCAGCTGCTCGCAGATGTCAAAGTAGCTGTTGCGCGCAGCGACCATCAGCGGCGACCGATGGAAATCGTCCACGAGGTCCACTTTTGCGCCGTGGTCCAACAAAAAGCGCAGGATCCCTGTACGGCCGAGCTTGCAGGCGACGTGCAGCGGTGTGAAAGGTACGTGGGAGTTCGGATCGACGATCTTCATGTTCACGTCTTGACCAGCGAACACGAAGAGCTCCACTTCGCTGAGATTGCCTTTCTCAAGGCATTTCAGGAACGTGTATCGCCGCTCATTCACGGTAGAGGAACCTCCGCCTGGGTTACAACTGCTACTGGCGCTTTGGTTGTCGTCTTTGCAGTCACTATCTCTCGATTTGGTGGTTGAATGGGGAACTCTCAAAAGCGTCTGCGTGAACAGTGGGTTCTTCTCTGGATCGTACCCAAACGCGACGAGCTCATCGAGCACAATGCGTCCATCGATGCCTCTTTCAAGCTCTTGCTGCGACCAGTGGACCCACTGAGGATGGAGCGCATGTGCTGATACTCTCGCTTTGAGTCCACTCCCCTTGTTGTCGTCGTACATACTCTTTGGAGCGCTGCGCTAATGCCGAGAACAAATGAGGATACAGTCATGCGAGTCAGTCAGTGGTCGAACGAAGCCTTACTGGTTAGTACACATAAAGTGAGGCTTTTGACATACCCGTGTGCGGAGCCGATAGGACGAGACTCGCGCTGATATCCTCTGCATCAACCCGATGCTATTGGCAGGAGAGAATCCTTTCTGCGTGAGGATCTCCAGCAGTTTCTTGATTTTCCCTCCTTTTTCGAGGTTGTCGAAGAGCCATTTCTCCCACTCTGGAGGCAGATACCCCAAGTCGTAGGCGAGTCCGGGCTTGAGCTTCTTGACGCGAACGAGCCCTGCTTCGGCGGCTTTGAACTTGGCTTCTCGTGTGGTTTTCCCGACCGCCTGCAGCTTCTCCGCGCCTTTCACACCGCACCATTTGCCCGAGATCACGAGCTCCATCACAAACACTGGAGATGTCGACGACGTGGCCTTCCGCTCGTCGATGAGCTGATACTCGATCTGAAGCCCAAACTTTTCTACGCAGTGCAACATATTCTCACAAGTTTAGTGTGAGTGTTCACGAGCACGCTGGAACCAAATTAAACGCTGTGATACTCACTTGCTTCACGCTCCAGCACTGCAATCGGAGTCGTGTCGAGCGCCTCGACAAACTTCTTGAGCGCGCGGAACCGGTCATCGCCCTTCTTGATCTGGACTACCATTACGACAAGCTCCTGGAAGTCGATGAGCCCATTCCCGTTGGTATCGATACTCTCAACGAGCTCCCTAGCTTCGGTGTCTGTGACACTGAGCGACATGCGCGCAAGCAGCGCTCGGAACTCCTGCTCATCGATCGAACCGCTGCCATCCGAGTCGCTCTGCTGGAATTGCGAGATCAGCTCCTCCGCCTGGGAATCCGAGAATTGCGATCGAAACTCGATGGGGATCTTCAGGGTACCGCCGCCACCACCTGTATTGTTTGTCATGACGCCACTTAGAAGTGTTACTGCATGCCTTCGGTGGCGACGCGTGGTCTCAGCCTGCCTCGATACCAGTCAGTCAGTCCCTTTTTCAAGTGCTTGGCGAAGACAACGTCAATCGTTCAGTCCACGCTTGGAAATGATCGAATAGGTGCGAGTAAAATTGGATACCAGAAGAGACGCGACTGTTGACTTGGGAGAACGAAACCTGAATACTGCATGTTTCATATTACTGCGTTAGGATTAGTCAGGGATTCAAGCCTTCTGCAAGGAAATCGCATCGAATCCCTTCTCTTCGTCTTCGATGCTGATGTCCCCGATGTCAACAGGTACTGGGTGTTCTCGTTCGCGGTCTTCCATTGAGCTCTACTTTTGGAAGACTCGACTCATGACAGAGCCCTGTTTCTTGATAGGTATGTCAGTTGTGGTGCAGAGGTCAGCACTACCCGCGATTTCGACGGGTCGGACGGCTTCTTCAGCTGAAGGACTGTTTCCCAAGTCCTTCGTAGCTATCATTCGATCAGTCTGGTCGCCACTTGCAAGAGGAGAACCCATTGGTGTGCTGTTAGCATCGGAGTTTGGTGATGGAGTACCTTCATTGCCATGGGGGAGTCCTCCCATTTCTTCTCTGTGCTTCTGGAGACTCCGTCGAAAAGTCTCTGCTGCCATCGCGACAAGCACACTGGTCTGAAAAATGAAGGGTAACCAAGACATTAGAACTAATGAGCCACTATCCTTATGCACCACTTTTCAGGGTATCCACAACAACTCACTCTGAACTTCTTGCGCATAAGCCGCTGGTACTGGTCAAGTCCGTCGGAGACCGACACAGACAGCGGATGTCGAGGCGTACGAGGGGACGCAAACCACTCGTGGTCCAGAGCCTGCGCAGCACTCGGTCTCTTCTCTGGGTCCACCTCGAGCAGCGCCGTCAGTAAACTCTTGGCTTCGCGCGAGATGGTGCTCCAGATACTGCTCTCGTCGCTCATTGCGAACTTTCCCAGAAGAATATTCTGCACGATCTGGTCTTTTGTCTGCCTTCCATCGAGGTCGAACGGATGCGTGCCACTGAGCAGCACGTACAGCACGATGCCGACGCTCCAGACGTCGCACTTGACTCCAACTTGCGTCGTACAACCATTCTCAACCTGAGCTTGGCTTGGACTGACAGGTTCAGCACCATCACTGCGACTTGTCGGATCGTTCGACAGCGAGCTCTTCCTTCTTCGAACACTCTCGATGAGACTTGAAAATACATCGATACTCGTGAGGACCTCCGGAGCGCAGTACGGCCACGTAAGCTGGCTGTTCGTGACTGCCGAGTCCTGGTCCACGAGCTTCGCCATCGCAAAGTTCACGACTTTGATGCTCGCGCCTTTCGAATCTCTCGACGTGAACAGCAAGTTCTCGGGCTTGATGTCTCTACGAAACGTCAGTATGATTTGAGAGTGAGCATATCAAATGATGCCGTCTATCTTACAGCTCAACGCGAAATACAATGCGTGATGGCACACACACACACCTGTGGATGATATTGCGCTCGTGGAGAAACTTGAGCGCTTCGAGCGTGTCCTTGACGAACCGCTTGGCGTCCCACTCCGAGTACGCGCCGTCGGAAATGAGCGCGTCAAAGAGCTCGCCACCCGCGACAAACTCCATGACGATCAGCACCTCGTGTTTTGTCTCGAAGAGCTGCTTGATCTCGATGACGTTCGGGTGGCGCGCTCGCAGCTGCCTGACGATCGCCACTTCGCTCTCCCAGCAGCAGCCGCTGCGTCGGCGATTCGTGACCGAAGTAGCAGAATCTGGGCTTGCATTCGCTATCACCTCAAGCTGCGCTACCTGCTGGGCAGTGAGAAACTTCTGGATGCGCTTGATCGCCACGGTCTCGCCTGTCACGCGGTGCTTGCCCTTGTAGATGACCGCGAACGGTCGCTCCGCAAGCACCACCTTCTCGTCAATCTCGTAAAGCTTCGCGAACGATGATGACGTCGCCGCGGACAGCTGACTCGCGCAGATCCCCATCGTTCTCCACCTTTCTTTGTCTTTCGCTGCTGGTGCTCTAATGCTGCTTCTTGGATCGTGATATGCCTGCCTCGCGACTGGAGCCAGACGGACGGACGGACGGATGTGGTGGCCGGCGGTTTGAAGAAGAAGAAACGCATGCACATGAGGTCTATTTATACAGCGACGCGCACTGTGCCCATGCTCTCTCTCCGTACGCGCAAATAGACGCATAAACCACGGTGGCGCAGAATGGTTGACAGCATATCCATGAGGTGCTGACGCAGGTTGAACTGGTTGACATGCGTGTGTTGCGGCTGTTTGGTAATGATGGCGTCTGGCAAGAAATGGCTCCCCTTTTGCGGAAAAGACGTGCACAAGCAACGGAAACCTCTTATAACAGTTATTGTTCAACATAAGAGGATTTGCGCTGTGTACAAAGGTTTTTGAAACACATAATTACCCCGATTTGGCTAAGATTATGATGACAATAGCCATTTTAACAAGTATCGAAAGGTTTATTGCAAAATCGATCAACCCAATAGAAACAAACCAAAAGTCCAGCACTTTCTCCCCATCCTGGTGCAATAGTGCCAACGCCACACCATTTCCACAGAGAAATGATCTCCGCGGTACGTGAACCTGTAATGAGACCAAATGGTTTGCTGCAAAGCCCCAAAGCGCCTCATTTTGGACGAGTTTCCCATCTGGTCACGGCATCGGTCAAAGATTTGACTCAGCTGCATTCTCTACAGAGCAAAACCAGATCCGCCTCTTTACAATGAATGAGTTATTTGCCAATTGAATGGAAATTATGGAATTAGAAACATACATGTTGTAGGTTTGTACTGTATGATAGCAGTTTTCAGCAACGTTTTTACAATTCTATAGAGGTGAAAAGAAACGGGAATCATCTGCCGGGAGAGCACATCACGCTTTTATTTGACTTCATGTGAATGAGGTTCCTCTATATTGACAAATGCGTATCTGAAGACAGAAGACAGAATTCAATCTGACCTCTTGCTCAAGAAAAGTCAATATGAAGGGCGAGCGCGCCTGGTTTCATCTCGCAACACGGCCTGAACTCCAGCTGCGCACGATCGGAAATCTGCAGCAACGCCATTGTTTTAAACACAGCCGGTGCAGAACCTACCGTCTCAAGTTGATCCAAAATTGGTGTTTTTCCCCTTTTGTGTCCACACTCCTCTCGGTAGTTGATACTTTATCCCATACTCACTGTAAACAGAGCGGTCAATTGGCTTCCCACAGCCCATCCAGCGGGCGCGCTGATTGGCTCACCCGACCGTTACGACATTACAACCCCTCCCCCTCACTCACGCAAAACTGGCCAGTCCAACAACACAAGCAAAGCAAACAACACAAGCCTTGCTTGCTTGAGCTTGTTGCCCTCGTAGCAAAACTGGGGCAACACAAACACCAAAGAGAGAGAGAGAGAGGGCGTGCTTTCCCATTCCATTCGAGAAATCCCGCCCGGCCCCCGTCACTTCAGCTGGCTGACCCGGAGGGACCAATTCAATCCCCCTGCTCTGAGCGCGGATACACACACACAACCCAACAGTCGAGTCACGCAGCATTCGCACTACGCCACCTCCCCCCCACGCGAGGTCCCCAGTATCAGTATCAGCAGCAGATAGAGCAGAACAGATAGCATGATCCGCGGGATGCTGGAGAAGGGCACGTCGCGCGTCATGGGCTCGGGGGCCGCGGCGCAGCAGCCGCCACCGGCGTCTTCTTCTTCTGCTGCTGCTGGCGGTGTTACCGACGTGAAGGCGATCGCGAGCACGTCGTCCACGTCCACGGCGTCGTCTTCCGCAGAGTCCAGCGGCAACGGCGGTAGCGAGCAGCAACAGCAGCAGCGTCGCGTCACGGGCCGCCCCAAGACCAACTCGGAGGACTCGACGACCGGCGGTGGCGGAGGCAACTTCTTCCGCGACTCGACCGTGCCGATCGCCAAGAGCATCAGCAAGTCCGCGGGCAAGATCTTCCGGTCCGCTGACCGCAACCACGCCGCCGCCAGTGACCCGCACGCAAACCCACATCACCCGCATCACCCGCATCATCCGCAGCACAGCAGCAGCAGCAGCAGCAGCAGCAATATCAACAGCAACACGAGCAACAACAAGACGCTGTCGTCGTCCTCGTCGTCCAACAACCTCGTGCACGGGATGACCGGAGGCGCCGAGCCGCGACCGGGCAAGAAGTGCTCGCTCTGCGGCAAGAACTTCAACCCGCTGCGGCGCCGCTACTTCTGCCGCGTGTGCACGGTCGAGGTGTGCTCGAACTGCAGCCTCAAGCGCAAGGTGGACTCGTCGCTGGAAGGCGCGATCTCCATCCGCATCTGCATGGCCTGCAAGATGAACACGAGCGCGCCGCAGAGCGACTACTATGACCGCGCGTTCTCGGTCGCGTCCGCGCTACACCCTGGTGGGGACGACGGCATGTTTGGCGGGGACGTGTTCGGGGACGGCGGGAGCAGCCACGGCGACCGCGCGAGCGCCGTGTCCTTCATGTCCGCGGTGAGCCATTCTAAGCCTGAGAAGCGACGTCCGTTCAGCTCGGCGTCTTCCGTGACGTCGTCGTCCTCGGCCGCCGCGACCACGCCGGCCAACTACAGGGGCAAGCAGCAGAACTCCCAGCAGCAGCAGCAGACGAATGCTGCTGGTTCAGTCTCGGGCGGACTGCGCCGCACGTCCAGCTCGGCGTCTGCGCAGTCGGGGGTCGCGCGCTCGCGACGTGACTCGTTTGGCTCAGTTGCTGCGCCACCCGAGTGCCAGATGTGCATGAACGAGGCGTGTGGCCCCATGGTCGGCTTGACCGAAGTGCCGTACCCGGCGATGGAGACCAAGGGACCGAGCGGGAACGAGCGCTTCGTCCGCGCGCGCAGCCTCGACAACGAGAGGGAGCGACTGGACTCGGTGCGCAAGATCCGCCGCGTGCTCACGGACTCACCGAACGTGGCGCAGCGCTTCGCGCAGCTCTGCTCCATGGCGTCGATCGCGACCCAGAGCCGCATCGCGGTCATCGCGCTGCTCGACAAGGACGACTATTTTGTGGTCTCGGAGTCGGGACTCCCGGCGAACGCGACCCCAGTCTCAAGAACGCTCGCGCTCGCATCGCACACGTGTCGCAATGGCGCGCCGCTCGTGTGCAGTGACCTGGGGGCGGATGTCCGCTTCGCGGGCAACCCGTGGCGCCGCGACACGCTGAACGTGCTCTTCTACGCAGGTATTCCGTTGACATTGGCAAATGGACACACGATCGGTGTGATTGAAGTGTTTGACAAGCACACGCGCTACGCGTGCATGGACGTCGTCACCCAGCTGCAGGCCGTCGTGCGCGGTTTGCTGAAGAAGTTCGAAGAAATTCTCGCCAGTGTGCCAGCAGAAACAACCAGCGAGCCGGAAGCCGCCGCTGCTGAGGAAGACCCGATCGCGCTCGCCATCGCCGCGCTTGAGCGCTCCACGTCGTACGGCGACGTCAAGCCGTCGTCTGGACAGCCACGCTCGCCAGCGCGCCGTGCTCCTGCTCCTCCACCGCCAGCGACCGCACCGTTCGTTGCACCGGCATCGACTGCTACGCCGGTTGCCCCAGCTTCAGAACCGACACCAGCTCCAGCTGCCGTACCAGAACCTACTCCAGCACCCCAGGCGGCTCCAGCTCCAGCTCCAGCTGCAGCTGCCCCAGCAGCAGGACCGACCGAGAACGAGATGGAGATGCGACTGATGGAGCTGCTCTCGCAGACCACGAGCACACAGGAGCAGCTTCGCAACCAGCAGGGTCAGATGGTGCACGCGATCTCGTCCCACTCCAAGCAGATCAGCGACCTCGCGAAGCAGCTCGAGCGCATGGAGTCGACGCTCGCCTCGAAACTGGATGGCATCCCTGCAGTTCCGGCTTCGAAACCAGCAGCAGAAGCATCGTCTTCAACTAGTGACGACTCCCCCGAGACGTCTGCTCCCTAGAAAGTGAGCGAGAGCAGAAACTGAGAAAGTAGTAGTAGTAGAACGAGCAAGCGCGATGGCGAGAGGGACGAGCTCCAGTTTTCGTGGAAGCGTGAAGGAGATAAGAGGATCGTACCACGAGCTAGCGAGCAAGCCTGTCGACCCTTAGCTGCATGCATCGACCGCTTCATCGCCCCATCACCGTCGTCCTCCTTATAAACCCAGCACAAGCAGTCGCACGCAGCATGGGAGTTCTTCACTTTCGTCGTCGTTGTTGTGCATCAAAACCTCCATTTTCGTTAGTTTGTTGAAATTCACACATTTTTTTGCTCGGTTCCCGAGTAACTTAATAATCTTCTAAATTGGCACACAAATCGGGTAGCAATATAAGCAAGCGAGCCAAAAGTCAAACTTTTGTCGACCTAATGTCGACACATTTAAATTTATCCAACGTCTACAAGTTATGATTTAAAGGTATTTAAAAAAATAGAGCAGAGTGCATTTGAACTCTACGAACTCTACGAATTCTCCAAAGATCTATAAATATAAATTGTACGAGGTGATCGGATTTCACCTGATTGGCTTAGACATGTTCGCGAAAAGTTCGTCGACAACAATTTATAGATCCAGTAGTTTTGAACGAAGTCGACCTGACCCAAGGTAATTTTGCTCCAGACAGGTCGATTACCCATATCCCAAATTGGGTAAAACCGGTTGATACCAGGTCAGTTACAACCCGAGTATAAAGGTATCGAGTTGTCACCCGAATCTGAAAATTTATATTTGAATAAGAACCCACCTCAGCAAATCTCTTTAATTATTATCATGCTATAAGCCCTATTATAGTGCCAGCTTTCCCGCCATATTTGTTTGTCCGTCACTTGAAAAAAAAACACCATCTGAGAGAAAGCGACGCCATATCAATGGCGCTGTGCACCAAGGCCAAGGAGCTGCTCCGCGAGCTGCAGCGAAGCGACTGGCTGCCGCCGTACAACGTGCGTCTCTCTCTCGATCAACAGCGTCCGGAGATAAGCCCTTTTCTTCCTGTATCCCTCACACTCTTTGACGTTGTTCCATGCGCGGGCGTGTGTATCACAGGACGAGCAGGTGCGGCAGGTCGTCGAAGAGGTCGGCAGTCTGCACGAGCAGATCATGGAGAAGCTCAGGTGCGCATGGGCGGGGGGATCTCTATTGCGATATTGCGACTCAACTGCTAATGCTGCGCAAATGTATACAATGCAATGCGATGCTACAGGGTGTACGGAGATGAGATTGAGCAGCAGCCGGCGGTGCACTGCGGCCTCATCGTGAGCCACCAGTGCCTGCTGCGCAACAAGCGGTGCCTCTTGGCGTATTTGTGAGTCTCTTATGAGCTTCTGTCCGACCGCATACAGCCAAGGGGTATTCGATGCTGAGTGTGTTTGTCGTTCGCTCTGTATTCGTGGTGCGCAGATATGAACGAACGGAGAAGATCAAGAACCTGCGATGGGAGACCGGCACGATCATCCCCGCGACGCTGGCGCCAAAGTAAGCAGCTCTATGCGTTGATGGTGACTATGGTTATGGCATATTCCCTAATGATGTCTAACTGTATTGTCATACCGTTGTTTGCCTCAGTCTTTGCCAGCGGGAGGTGCAGTTCTTCCAGTCGTACGACCAGCTGCTCACAGACTACATGGCGGACTTTGAGATCGACCTCTCAGCGGTACGAGCAGCGCTTTTTGCAATGCACATGTCGCTTTGTGTATGAGGAGCATCTAGTATCTGAGCCCCTTCAATTTTGCTTTGTACCGCACTGTTCAACAGGACTCGAAGCCGCCCAAGGACCTCTACGTGGAAGTGCGCGTACTGCGCGACTGCGGCGAGATCATGACCGAGAGCGGCGTCGTGAACCTCGAGGCCAACTCGACGCACTTTCTGCGCCGCGTGGACGTGGAGCAGCTCATCCGCCAGGGACTGCTCGAGCAGATCAAGCATTAGCAGATTAGATTGAGCGCTTCCAAGCTTCTGCCCTGACGTGCATGTGATGATGAATGAAGCCATTCTGGATCGTACCCTTTCGGATGTAAAGATATATGATTGGTCGAAAATAATTCTTTATAGAAATCTGATTGGTTGAAAGTGAGATCCTCGCAACCATTGGTCATCCGGAAAACATTTGCAGTCAACAACAGTCATAACGCGAAAAGCTCATTTTGCATTGAACCGCCATCACCAGCTCCGCCATGGCGACCGCGTACGCGAACGAGAGCGCGCTGGCGCGCAACCTGCTCAACTCGGTGCTGGCGCTCGCGTTCCCAGAGAACCTGGCGACGGACGCGGCGGCGCAGCAGCTCTTCCTCGCGCAGCTGCCGCAGCTGAAGCGCATTTTGCAGCAGCAGAACGTGTTCGGGCTCGTGGACGAGGGCAAGGCGCTCGACAAGTTCCAGGCGAAGCTCTTCCACCTGATCGACCAGCCGCCGGCCGTGCTCGACAAGCACGTGCGCGCCGCGGCGTTCGAGCTGCAGCTGGTGGTCGTGCAGCAATGCGCGATGGAGCAGCTCGAGCAGCTCACACCCAAGCTCATCGAGCGCGTGATCAAGACCGTCAAGTACCAGCAGGACGCCGGCAGCAACCCGGTGCTCGTGCCGGCGCTCCACGTCGCGGCCGTGGTGGTGCGCAACATTGAGTTGCTCACGCCCGAGGTGCGTCGTGAGCTCTACGACAACTTTTCCAAGTTCCTGCCGTCCGTGCTCTCGCAGCTGCAGGCGCTCGGCAGCAAGAGCGTGCTCTCGTCCAGCGACGTGGCGCTCTGGGTCAACGGCGTGCAGGTGTTCACAGAGCTGCTCGAGGTATCGCCGAACGCGTTGCGCATCTACGTGACCAAGATCGAGCAGGTCTGCGCGCTCATGTTCCAGTACCCAGAGTCGTTTGCCAAGAGCGAGAGCACGAACGCGCTCGCGGTCGGCGCCAAGTGCATCGGACTGCTCTCGAACGCGTCGGACAAGACCCCGCTGCTCTGGAAGCAGATCGTCGAGCGCGCGATCGAGATGGTGAACCTGCAGGTGGACTTGCTGAGCGGCAAGCGCCCGTCGTCGTCGTCGAACCAGCAGCAGGGCGCTCACAAGGGCTGGGTCAAGGATAACAGCGTCGCGGCGGACGCGCTGCTCTCGGTGTACCAGCGCTCGGATCTGGCGCTGCTGCGGCTGCAGATCGCGACGAACGTGATCGCCGAGTCCATGAAGAGCCGCTCGATCTCGGAGCGCGAGGTGCAGCTCGTGATCAACGACGTCATCACGCTGGCGCGTCGCGCGCTCGCGGTGCGCGCCACGGAGATCGGCAAGCAGACGGCGCTCTCAGACGACGGCTTCCGCCTGCCGGCGAGCGTGGTCTACGGCGTCCTGCCGCGTGTGCAGGAGCTCTCGCTGCGCATCCTCTCGGCCACGGTTGAGCGCGCGGGCATCTGCGCGTTGCGTCACGCGAGCAAGATCATCAAGGTGCTCCGCGTCGCGAGCGAGAACAGCAGCCGCGACAGCCACGACGCGCTCTACACCACCATCAGCGTGTGTGTGCGTGCGCTTGGTGCGAGTACCGTGGAGAAGCTCGGCGTGCCGCTTCTGGAAGAGATGGTGACGCGCTGCAAGGCGGATTTGGAGAACAAGCCCGTCAATGGCGGAGCCAGCAATGGCGTCGACAGCGCGCCAACGGCCGCCTCGCTTGCCGACAAGAAGGGCGGCAACAGCAACAACAAGGGCAAGAAGCGCAAGCGCCAGGCCGAGGTCGCGCAGCTCTCCGAGTCGGCGGCGAGCACGCTGCCGTTCGTGTCGAGCCACCGCCAGTCGCTGCTCGCGCGCAACGTGGACGCCGCGCTCGTGTCGATCGCCACGTGCGTCGCGGTCTACGGCTCGATTCTGCCCATGGCTGCGCGCTCGGCGGCCAGTGAGCTGGCGCTGTTCGCCATGCAGCAGCGCGCCAAGCAGCGCTTCCAGTTCAGCAATGCGGCTGGTATGACTACCACTGGCGTGGACGCCGTGGCGCTCATGCTGTTGACGGACGCCGCCAGTGCGGACGCGACCGGCGCGCACGGCGCCAACCTGGTCACGGGCATGAACTACTGGCTCGAGCACTCGCGCCACGCGGCGATCCTGAACGGCTCGTCGGGGCTCTCGACGATGCTGCAGCTCGTGGCGCTGAACGCCGGCGAGACGCTGCTGCACCCGCGCGCGCCGCCGCTCTCGATCACCTTCCAGGACGCGCTCAGCTCGTCCGAGAGTGCCAAGAAGCAGCAGCAGCAGCGGCTGTTGTCCGGGTACACGGCGTCCGCGGTGCGCAGTGGCGGAGGCGCGAATGCGAGTGGGAAGACTGCGGCGGCCTCGGGCGTGCGTGGACGAAACGACTGGGACGACGAGAAGGTTGCGGTTGAGCAGGAGAATGACGATGCTGAAGAGAACGAGTCGCCAAAGAAGCAGAAGGCGAGCACGAATGGCCAGGATGATGAAGTTGATGAAGACGACGAGGTGGACGCCGAAGAAGAAGAGGCGCAGGTCATGAAAGAGAAGGATGAAGAAGAAGAGGAGGAAGAGGAGGAAGATGACGAGGACTACGACGACGTTCGACCGGCCGCCGTCCAAGCGAAGGACGAGGAGATGCCGCAAGCAAGCGCCTCCAAAAAGGCTGCTGTTGCTGCTGCAAATGATGACGATGATGACGATGATGAGTTCCCAGACATTGTCGTGGACGATGAAGACGACGAATAGACACGGAACGAACGGCAAGGCGTTCGCCCATATTGTACTGCTTGCGTTTCCTTTCCCCCTTTTTTTTCAATAGACAAACGGTTCGTTCATTCATTCGTTCGTTCACGCAGCACTTGGCTCTCTCCGCATCACGTCCCTTTGGTCTCCATCGTTTTTTCTTCTTAAATACAAATCTCCACCAGCAGCTCGTCTCCGTCACCTTCTCCATCTATCATGGCTTCTTCGTACTTCACCCAAGTGGTTTACGAGTCCAGGTGCAGATATCCTTCTTCCATGGATCCGGCGGGCAGCAGCGGCGAGCTCATGGACGCGTCGGTGATCAGACAGATCTCGTCGTCGTCGAGAACCCCAAAGTCCTTGCCGCCGCTACCACTTGAACTCCCGCCGAGCTTGCCCGCAGACCTAGGATCTGCGTGCGACTTGTGCTGCACAAGCAGACCGACGCCCACTACAATGCAGAGCAGCGCGAGCGGGTAGAACAAAAGCTCCTCCTTGCTGAGCGACCGGTCTGCGTCGTAGAAAATCGCGCCGCCCAACACGCTGAACGTGATCCAACACGCCTGGAAGATAGGGAACACGGTCATGATGTCCCCGAGCGACGTCGCCATGTTGAGGAAGTGCGTCTGCACGAGGATGCACACAAACATGCCGCCGATGAACACGTATGTGAGCGCGTACTTGAACTGGTTGTCGCCCTTGATCGAGAGCGCGATCATGATCGCCGAGCATTTGGCGAGCAGCACTGTGATCGAGCCGACAAGCCCCGAGCAAATCGCGTAGTAGTAAGGCACGCGGTTCGGCACGGGTAGGTTGTCTAGCAGTTCTCGCTCTGCTGCATTCCGGTCTTCTGCGGAGCCAGCAGCACCAGCGAGCAGCGCTTTGAGCGCCTCTGGCGAGTCAGCGTGTTCACCATTCGCATTTTTTGTGCTTGTGTGGAGTTTCTGTTCCATCTTGAGCAGCCGCCTCTCAATGTGCTGGATCCTGGACTCGAGCGCCTGCATGCGCTGTTTCTGACGCTGCTTGGACCAGTAAACCTGGTTCTTCAGCCGGTTTGCAACTGAGCCTTTGATGGTCGCGAGCATGCTCACGGCACTTACAGCCACCACCACAATGTACACCACGAACTCTGTTGGAATTAGAGAATAGCAGAAGGCGTGTTAGCAATAGGACCACATACAGGGCGACAGAGAGACACAGTGGATGGTAACATACACACACACACACACACACACACACACACACACACACCTGTCCGCACGAAGCGCTTCTCGAGCTCCGGCAGCGGGTACTCGGCGTTCGGTTCAGCGATCCACGCGATGATGACGACGCCCACGATCACAAACAGCACGCCGCCCAGGTCCGTCTGCACAGAGCAACACAAATCAACACAATTAGGTCCCCACTCTACGTATAGATTCTTCATGAGAGGCATTAAAATCACCACGGTACATACCAAATAGAGCGCCTCCTTGTTGAGGAAATAGGCGGTGAACACGTTCGCGACAAGCGTGGCGCCTCCGCCGAGCGCCGCCACGAGCGACTGCGTCGCAAAGCCAAACGCCGTGAAGTCGCCCAGCGAGCCGAAGATCACGAGCGTGAGCCCGAGCCACCAGAGCGGCCGCCGCACGTACGGCCGCTGGTCGCGCACGGGCGAGACGCGCGCCTCCTGCGCGTGCGAGTACTTTTGGACGTTGACGCCCAGGTTCGAGATCACGGACGCCACGACGGCCAGCGCCGCGCCGAACGTCTCCCACTGGGTCATGCCGTTGGCGGTAGATGCGGGCGCTTATTGTCGTAGACGCTCTCTCTCTCTCACTCTCGCCTGCCAGTTGCAAGTCGTCTGCAAGTCGTCGTCCGTTGCTTCTTGAGCCTGATGGGCTAATGTATTGAGCCAAATCCGCAAGTGCTTCAACTGAAGAAGGAAGGGGAAGAACGCTTCTGGAATGCATCCTTCTTATCTATGATAATGGATAGTTGAATAGTGAGATAAACCGACGATTCTACCCTGTTGAACGTTTTACCAAGGATTAGAAAGCTCAATAGTAAAAGGACCAGTGATATCTTTATTTTGCACACAGCCCCAGTGAGAATGCCCTGCTTGTCAGTTCCCTGTCGAACAAATATATCAATTTATTCAGCTCGATAAGGTTTCTATCGTTGTTATAAACATTCGATGCAAGGGTATACTTAGATCAAGATGTCTGCATCGCTATTTACCATTTGGCCAAAGACGGGGCATCGGTGCAAGGGTATAGTACGCGGATGTTTGGGTGATCGCTGAAATGAGACTTTTGGGTGATGCTGAGGAAGCCTTGTGTGCCGGGTTTTGTGTGATTGGTTGGATCTTTGAAACGGCTTTCCCTTGATCTGGGCATATTGAAGTGTATTTTTGGCGCACCACTTGCATCCCATCCCCAGACGAAGCGGCGGCGTTTCCGCAGCCCAAAGCGGCGCGAGAGCAAGAGCGACCGGCATACAGGCGCGAGGGGGAGAACGCAGCAGCAGCACGAGGCGCCTGGAAGATTGTGGCGGACGAACGCGCGACCTGTGGAGGCTTCAGAGGCACCGAGAGCATCTGCACTGAGACTGCAGAAAGAATGAATCGATACAAGATCACCAAGCAGCTGGGCGACGGCACGTACGGCTCGGTGCTCAAGGCCGTGAACCGGCAGTCAGGCGAAGTGGTGCGTAAAGAATATGATTGCCAGTGTGTGCTTTGCATGCACTTCTGGCTTGTGTTGGACGTGCTGGAAGTGATGAAAGCTTGGCTGATGGGGTTTGAACTTGAATCTGTTGCTGATCATAAGTATCTGTGCTTTCCGATTCTTTTCGCATGCTGGTTGGCGTTTTTACAGGTCGCGGTGAAGAAGATGAAGAAAAAGTTCTACTCGTGGGAAGAATGCATGCAACTGCGCGAAGTGAACGTACGTTTTTGCACTTGATGGCTGGAAATGAGCGTGTGATGGAGGCAACGCCGACTGATTCTCTCTCGCTTTGCATTTGGCATAACTAGTCGCTGAAAAAACTCAACCACCCGAACATCATCAAGCTCAAAGAGGTGATTCGCGAAAACGACGAGCTCTATTTTGTGTTCGAGTACATGGAGAACAATCTCTACGAAGCGATGAAGAAGCGCGATCGGCACTTTCCCGAGTCCAAGATCCGGAACCTCATGTACGTCATCAAGCTATCTATCGGTCTACAGCAGACCAACAACAAAACCTAACGCGCTGTCTGTTGCTTTCTTAACATTACTATGTCGTCCGTCCGTCAGGTACCAGATGCTACAAGGGCTCGCGTTCATGCACAAGCACAGCTTCTTCCATCGAGACATCAAGCCAGAGAACATGCTCGTGAAGGGCGACATTGTCAAAGTCGCAGATTTTGGCCTCGCACGAGAAATCCGCTCTCGGCCGCCGTTCACGGACTACGTGTCGACGAGATGGTATCGCGCACCGGAAGTGCTGCTGAGATCCACAACATACAACTCTCCGATCGATGCGTGGGCGATGGGTTGCATCATGGCTGAGCTGTTCACGCTGCGACCATTGTTCCCGGGAAGCAGTGAAGGCGACCAGCTCTACAAGATTTGCTCTGTTCTCGGGAATCCAACGCACAGCACGTGGCCAGAAGGGATGAAACTCGCAGCCCAGATGAACTACCGATTCCCGCAATTTGTGCCCACGCAACTCGCTCAGCTTATCCCTCACGCCAGTCCAGAAGCGATTCAACTCATGACCGACTTGCTGAAATACGATCCGAACCAGCGCCCGACGTCGAGTCAAGCACTCCAGTACCCATTCTTCCAGGTCAATGTCAACGTGTCCGTTCCGCTCACAGTCTCGACACCTGGAGCGCAGCCACATGATCGCAGTGAATCCTATACCTCACTGGACAAATCCGATTCGTTCGCGCCTCCTCAGAAATCTGCGGAGCAGAAAATCTCGTCAAGTGGAAGTAGCATCAATGGCCAAAGCAAGAACCAGCAGCTCAGTGATACCGGAAGCTACGGCAGTCTTCGACAAGCCGGTGGCAACTTAGGGGCGACGACGTATGGAGCGGCTCGGGTACAGCCTCGGAACGCGATGGCAGCCGCCGGGAGTAGCCTACTCGGAGGTGGCACACCACAGAATAGCGGCGGACGGAGCCTTGATAGTGGTGGTTTATCGACAGACGTGCAAGGAAGTCGGTATGCTCGTCAGGCACGGTACGCTCCAGGAATGTCGTCGTACGGTCAAGAAGATGATGGCGCGAAGTACTCTGGAGGCAAACGACCGTACATTTCGAATCCTGGCGGCATGGGTTCTCTAGCGAGCAACGCGACGAGGGCAGCGAATCTGCCCATGAACACGAGTGCAGCAGTCGGCGTGACCGGTGGACTAGGCGGCTACAGTCGGCACAATTTTTGACCGTTGTCGATCTCCCAAGAACCGAATTCAGATGTCGAAGCGCGCGGGTATGATTCGCTGGAGTTTGCTGTGTCGGATAGACTGAGTGAAGAGCGAGTGAGGAGCATACGATACGACGGCAAGGCAGTAAACACACTCCAACAGAGCAGGCGCAACAATATGAAGCACTTGGACGGACCACACGCGCACAAAAAGCACTATTTATATATAACAAGAGCAACCACTTCCCCAACGCCGCCCGAGCATTCACTCTCGCTTGCATTCGCACACCGCAACACATGCATCGAGTCCATGGTGCTCTTGCATGCGTCTTGCTGTTTCTTTCTCTCTCTCGCTCTCTCTTTGCTCGTTGTATCTGTACTTGGTGGAACCCCCAATCAGGTGCCGCCGCCGCTTGGTTCTGGCTCGGTTTACTGCACGCCTGCGTTCATGTTGGCGCTGGCCACGAGCTCCTTCTCCACCTGTTCCATCTTGACGCTCAGCGCGCTGAACGCCTGCATGTACTTGCCGGCGCAGCGGTCCGTGCAGCTCATCTCGCCCACGTTGAGCTGGCCGTCGTTGTACTTGAACTTGCACTTCTGGAAGCAGACGCGCGACATGCGCTCGAAGAGGTCCGCGTACGACTGCATGTTCACCTTGGCGAGCATGAGCTCCGAAGGCTGCGCCGGCTGCGGCGCCGCGTTGCCGCCGCCGCCCATGAGTCCGCCAAAGTTCATCTTGCTCTTCTGAGTGCTTGCTTGTCTTTCTGAGTGCCGAAATGGCGATTGACCAGTGGCTGACCGACCGTCATGGAACAGAAGCCCAAACAGATTGACTCGTGTTATTTGGTCACCACAGTATTGTTTGGCGATTACTTTTGACAGTCTCGCGATTTTTGTCAGTGATGAGACAGATCGGAATTTAACGGGTATAACAGTAAAAGAGAGCACGAAACGACGCGAGCAGGTCATTTGGGCACACAAGCTTGGACAATTGCATTAAAAAAGGATCCAAATGCGATGCGCGTGGTGGACGCGGACGAAGCGATTGTGGTGGACGAGGAGCTCTCGAGCCTTCAGGAGCTGGCGCACGTGCTCCCCACTGTGCAGCACCTGAACGTCGCGGTGCGTGACGCGGTGTGCTGTCGTGTGTCTCTGCTTTAGAAATGCGTCCTTGAGGGTTGAGTTCACCTGACATGCTTTTGCTCGATTGTGTAGTTTAACAGCCTCACAAGTATTGCTGGTCTCGAAAAGGTAGACCTACCTACGTTTCGCTTGTACTTGACAGTCAAGCTGTAGTTGCTGCTTGCTACTCAACATTGCGCGTGCGCTTGGAATGCATCGCTTGAGCAGGCAGTGCAGCTGCGGAACTTGAACATCACGCACAATGCGATCAAGTCGATCCAGGAAATCACCAGGCTCTCACATCTACGTGTGCTCAAGTGCTCGTTTAACGAGATCGCGGACCTGAGCTGGGTCTCGCAATTGCACGAGCTTCAAGGGCTTTGGGTGCACCACAACTATATCGATAGCCCGCAGATCGCGCATCTGCAGCCGCTGAGCCAGCTCCAGACGCTCGTGCTGCACCCGAACCCTTGCACCGAGCTATCGTCGTATGTGTGAGTAGCCATGGTACATCTACATATTGGCACGCGTGGCGATTTCTTATAGAGTTGTTGCAGAATTGATGTGGTGCGCGTGCTTCCGTGGCTCGAGCGCCTCGACACTGTCGTTGTCGACCAGGCACTGCGAGACGAGGCACAGCATGCCAGTGGAAGAGACGCGCTGTCCACAGGCTCGACTGATTCCTCGATTTCGCTCATGTCTGGTCGATCCGATGGTAAGCGGGCTTTGCTGCACTCCTTCATCGCGATTACCATTTGTACCATTTGAGTTATTTACTCAAGCTATTGTTTGGATCATAGCAGAAGATTCTAAACCTTCGACACCAGCAACTCCGCCAGGGAAGAAACCTTCAGCATTAACAATCATGCAAAAGAAGACCAAGCAAGTACGTCCTGTCTGATTGCCCTACTATTGAAGAATGTGTTTGTACATGGGATGATTTTCTCAATTCTCACTGATGCTGTTGCAGGAGATTGCGGAAGAATTCATGCGGAACTTTCCTGTTCAGGACTACATCCCAGTCCAAGAGGGACACCAGCAGCAGCGTTTAGACCAGAAGCTAGGCGACTACGACGTGAACCTTAGCGTAAAGCCCCAGGACTCGCTCACTCAAGATCGTCAAGTCCAGGATATTGCGCCAGCGGAATCAGCAGCAGCAGTTGCGGTCTCGCCTACCGAGGTAGCTTCTCTAGAGCCAACCAAGGAAGAAGAAGAAATCTATCCAAGTCCCGAGAAGAAAGCGAACAGCATCTCGTCCATTGCGAGCGCTGTGCTGTCGCTGCCGACGTTCAGCTCTGACGGCTTCCTGCTCTCGAAACACGTGCAGCAACCACCACCATCGACAAAACCCAAGATCCTTCCACTCAACAAGAAAAAATCCACAGCCAAAGCCAACTTGTCAGCTGCGAAGAATGGCGCGAGTACACCCTCAACAGTCCCTGAAGAGCTCCCCAACAGCAATGCTGACTTCAAGCAGAACGAGTGGCTCGTCACGTACCCAAACACAGCCATCATGGCGATTCAGATCCGCTCGGACGGCTCGGCAATCGCCAAGTGGCCGAACGGCAGCATCGCCGTGAGCGTCGACCGCGACCGCGACGGGTTCCGCGTCTACGCGGCGCACAAGGACGGCCAGATCGCGCTGAGCTTCGACTCCATGGGCGTGGGCTTCATCAATTACTACCCGAGCGGCAAGATGCTCATCTCCACGACGTCCAGCGGCGACGGACTCTATTTCTCCAGCGACGGGTTCTCGATCCTGAGGCAGTGGGATAGCGAGTTGAACCTCCAGAACGAGCAGCACGAGCCCACGGACGCGCTGGGCGATGGAGACGACGGCTCGCTGCTAATCAAGCTCAGCGACGGCATCGGCGTGCGCGTGCAGCTCGCTGGGACTGAGGCCGATGAGAACAAGAACCAGAAAAAGAAAACAGTGAATCCGATCCAATTGAGCGTCTACTTTGCCACGACGAACGGCATTCGGTACAGGTTCACAAACAGTGTCAACATTGCTGAGGCGGAGGGTAACAACAATGCAAGCGATGCGTGCGGCTGCGTGTTTGGGAAACCGGTTGCCAAGTCCAAGAAGGAGAGTGGCAACAAGCCGCCTCCCGTGCCACACGCGGACCTGTTGCATGACATCCGCGCAGCGGTAGCGAGTCTTCGGCTATAGAAAAGCAGTTTGTAAGGGAAAACTTCATGCATGGGGGTATACTGAATTAAGTCTCAAGAGCATCAATATGCTTTAAAGTAGAGCCTCAAGTTTCAGTGGGTGCTTGCTGGTGGGGTTTACACGGTGGTTACTAGGTCGTCGGACAGACTAGGAGTTCCGGATTCCTCTAACAACCCCGAGCTTTCACTCAGAGGTGACGCCAGAGACTGAACGCTCCAATGTCGTCTTCTTCTTCGTCGTCGTCGTCGTCGTCCTGATCTTCGTGACAGTTGAGTGAATCGAGTCCTCCGACGCACGGCAACCGCAGCGATTCCCATAGCAAACGCCGCCGCTACGAGAGTGCTCACAACGAGCGCCACGACGTTCTCGGTCAGGCTCACTCCAGCAAATACTCGACCGTGGGTGGATTGGCTCTCAGCTAGTGCCTGGCTCGCTGACAACCTCGGCATCCTCGACAATTTCACAGGCGGCGCTGCTGGTGCTGACTGGGATTTCTCATCATCACCCTTCGTAGGAGTAGTCTGGACTAGCGCTCGCTCCTTGGAGTTGCCGTTGCCATTGCCATTGTCTTGGTTGCCACCACCATCGCCAGTGCCATTATCCCCGCCGCCACCGTCGTCCGTCGGGTCCGTGAAGTCGAGGTTGCTCGGCTGCATAAGCTCGCTCATGGACTTTTGCGACAGCGCCTTGAAGATTGACTGGACGATGTAGATGTCCTTCTTCGCGGTCTTCTGCGTCACCTTGAGCTCGTAGGTCGCGAGCTTGCAGTAGTAGATGTCGCAACGGCCCGTGACCGTGATCTTGGCGCTCTCGCAGCCGTCGACGGAGAACAGGAAGCTCGTGAGGTCGTCCACCTGGCGGCTCCTAATCAGGTTGACCCGGTGCAGACACAGCCGCGTGGTGATGTACTTTTCGTAGTTGTTGCGGTACCGCACGGCGTCGAGCGCGATGCGGATGTTGTCCTGCGTGATGGACATGGGTGCCCACACGGACACCGCGGCCTCGTCGTTCGTGTTGCTGCCGCTCTGGTCGGCAGCATTCGTGCCTTGAAGTCGGTCTTCGTCTTGTTCTTTGTCGTACCCAGCGTCTTTTGGGTCCACTGAGGGCTTTGGAGTCGGCCGTGATGTTGAAGATGGCGAAGGTGACGGAGATGGCGAGTGCGAGGGTGTTGTTGCTGGCGGTGTAGTTGGGGCTTTCTTGGTCGCTATCATAGCTGCACGTTGCGGAAACCAGAATTCGTGGTTCGTGATAGCTCGGAGTACGTCAGCAGTGCTGAGTGGTGCAAAGTCTTCTCTCGATGATTTGTGAAGATGCCGGTGAGACGCTCGGTCGTTACCACGTGCAGAGGTCGCTATTGCCGCAGAGAGGAGCAGCGTGAGGGTCACGCACAGACAGAGAAACCTTGCAGTTGCCCCAAGCCCCCGACTTCGACGCCACCGCAGCGTCTGCATCGTCTGACTGGTTGAGCGGCGCTGAAATGCGTGCTGCTCGCGTTTCAACGTGAGTGGGAGAGCGACCAATCGTGTGGCGAAAAAGCGGCGCAGACGCACGTTCAACGCTAGACACGAACGAGACTTGGGGAATGAGTGAGCAGCGAACTGAGTTGGCCACGCGCGCACACGAAAATGATCAACTGACTTGATGGCTCACATACATAACACACAACACTCATTTCCATGCGACCAAGCAGGTCGTTGAGCATCCGTCGGGCGGTGCGAAATTTTCCCTTTTCTTCTTCTCAGGAAAAGATATTGAGTTTCCGAAACGGCGGCGCTTCTTTGAGAGAGAGAGAAAGAGACAAATAAACTTCAACTTGGACACCTACCTCCACGAAATTGTATCCATGCAACTCCTTTTTGCCGTGACACGACTTGCCAGCTCGTACTAGGTGGTACAGGCTAACCGGGGACCTTAACTTCGAAGTAGGTGGACCCTCAGGGACTGGTCCAATCTAACTACTTCTACGCTGACTGATTTAGTGTACTTTCACATTTCCTTATCGTTTTCGTCGTTGGCGCTGCATTGTTACTGATGAAATGCGCGACGTGGGCGAGAGCGGCAGTGAGGACACTGCGTTCCATTCCTCTTTGCGCTTGTGGAGAGCGACAGGATTGACGCGTCGCCAGCGCTTCCAGTCCGCGTCTGTAGCTGCGAGGGTCGCTGCAGTGAGGTTCGAGCTCTGGTCACAGCTTCGTTGATGTTCTGATCGTGTATCCCTCTCAAACTCGCCCACATCGTCACAGTACGCGCTTCTAACACCGTTCTTTGACTTCTTTAACAGCGCGCGCTGCTGCTGCTGTTGCGTCAGTGAGGGAAAGTAGAACCGCTGCTTTGAGTCCTGACTCTGGCTTGCGGTCTCCTGTTGCTGGCGACTGCGTTGGTTGTGCTGTGGAGAGTACGAGTCCTGAGCAGTTGTTGCCTGCAGACTGTGAACAACGAGCGACTGCACCTGCTGCTGCGCGAGCATCGCCGCGTGGGTCGTCTGCGCCACGATGTTGCGCAGGTACACGTCCTTCCAGTCCTACGGGTGTTCAATTTGAAAACCAAACACAACAGCAAACCAGCGTTAAGAGTCTGGGATCAGTAATACTTTAGAAGCCTCTGGAAAATTGTCGGAGGCAACGATAACGTACGTAGAATGCTCGGTGACCCAGTTCAACCCACTTGACCTTGTGCAGCAGCGCCAGAGTCGCGCGTTGCCTCTGTTTAAAAATTGTTCTGCGAGTTTCAAACAGTAGGTTAGCGGCTTGGAGCTTCGCCAGTTGCTTCGCCTCGGTGTCTGCTATCGCCATCGCGCACTGCTCGCGGTTGATCTGGATCTGCTCGAGGAGCTACATACAGGAAACACAAAACCAAAGTTCTTTGTTGTTGGACGCTAGCGACAACGAATTCAATACAATAATGGCTATGCCTTTCTTTACCTGCGGCAGCTTGACGAGGCACACGTCGTCTCGGAAGAGCGCCATTTGGCTGGGATACTCAGCCACCTCCTTTCGGATTTGGCTCAAATACATCTTTGTCTCGGCCAACTTCACCGCTAATTGGGCTTGCATCGCATCCAAAGTCGCGCTTTTCGCTTGTAGCCTGGTGTTGAAAGCCCGCACTGAGCTCCTTTGCTTGCCCAGAGCGGAGGATTTCCAGCTGAGAAAGAGTGTCTGGTGGAAAATGCGCGCTGACGCAGTATCGGTCTCTCGCTTTCGCCACGCGAGCATGCGGTTGCGCGTCTGCAGCGCTCGGTCGAGGTCTCTCTGCAGTGCTTTGATCTGATCCTGCGCTGTGGCGTTGGCATCTCGATAGCGCGCGAGATCATCTGACTAGAGTGCAGTAAAGTGTCATTCGAATTGTAAACCTGAGGATTGTCAATCGATCGACGGTGTTAAGAGAGGCGGGCAGTATCAAAGCATAGCATACCAGCATTTGAACGCGCTGAGCTCGCGCTTCGGCTTCGAGTTGCTTTGTCCTGAGGGCATCTGAGAGGCGAGAGTTCTCTAGCGTCTAAGTTGGCACGGCCCAATTGACATACAGAAGTGGCGATTTGTAGGAAGAGCGCGCAACAGCGTGCTTGAGCGATACCCAATATTTGCAGAATCAGATACGTACCTGAGAGCTCAGCGCCTGGAGTGCGTTCTCTCGAGCTGTAACCACAAGCTGGTGGTCTGTTCGGAGAGCATCCAGCTGAGCTTGAAGCACGCCTTGCTGTTGAAAATAATGAGGTAAGCCAGGACAGATGATGAATGCTGCGCATCAAGTAGAATTTCCCATACTGAAGGCTCGGAGCCAAAAAAGGTCAGCATTACGCACGTGAATGAGCTGCTCTCGCTCTTGATGCTGCAGCTTTTCGATGCTCTCGTTCAGGTCTCGAAGCTTCTGAAGCGTTTGCTTCTGTCTCTGCTGCATCTCGTTGCGTAGCTACAGCAGATACAACAACCGAGTTACATTATAAACTAGCGCCAATTGTGCCGGACATAGTACTTCTCTGTTTCGCACTCACCCCCACGATGACTGCCTTTGCGCTTCCGTGCTGCTCTCTCTCCTGAAGCCACTTGGCTCGCATCGTCTGGTGCTCTGCCTCGATGCGCACGCGCTCGGTCGAGAGCTTTGCGAGCGCCACTTGCATGTCGCTCTGGTGCGTTCGTAAGCTCTCTGCTTCGCGCTCGAGTCGGCCGATGAGCTCTCCGTGGGAGTGCATCTCCTTCCCACGAGCTGCTTCAAGCTGATTGAGTAGTTATGAAGCCCTTAGCAAAGCGACATGGCTACATTGAAGCGCACACCATGAAGCTGTAAAGATGTACCTGGTGCAGACGCAGCTGCAGCGCTTCGCAGCTCTCATTGCTGGATCGGGGGCAAGCGCATCCGCACGAGGAGCTCATTGTGACTGAGCGCTTGGTGTTGAAGAGCTATTGGCTCTGTGCGTCCGTTTCAAGAATTGAAGAAGATGACGCATGTCAAACACTCAATCACCCAACGACCCATTTGACAAATTCGAAACCAAATGCACCCACCAGGATGTTTGACCTATCACCCAAACACGTCGACCAGCCAAGGTCCGAAAATCAGGAACGTGCTCCTATTTTCAAATCACGATTTGTATAGTTTCAAAAACGAGAGCGATACTCCATTCGCTGACATTTCATCATTACAACTATATAGATAAATCAAATCATGACGTGCTTGAGACATATATTTTCGAATTATGAAGCTGTAAATAGTCCCTGTTGCTCTTCATGTGGATGAGAACAAAGGGCGGAAGATGAAGTTGCCAACCACCGCGACGGCATCGAAAGCGCGAGTCAAAACAGAACAACCCGCATCACGTCCATTTCCGCATTTCCGCAATCCGCCATCAGCTGCTGGCAGCGTCAACAAAGAAAGAAGACACGCGACGCCCGCCCTCAGCTGATTGTCCCAATCGAATCCGCCCCCATTCTTCAATTTGCCGCCAAGGACACAAGCAAGTCAAGCGACCGACAGGAAAGGAAAGCAAGAATGATTGTGCAGTTCTACTCGGCCGTGAACCTGCTCTGGATCCTCTGCAACAGCGCGGTCATCAACTTCTGCCAGTTCTCGCTCTGGCTGCTCGTGCGGCCGTTCGACAATGCGCTCTACCGGCGTCTTATGGGGTACGTGTGTGTGTGCTTTAGTTGTGAATCAGGGCGATCGTGGCAAAGTGGAAGGCGTGTGGGGAACGCTACTAATGCATGCACACTCTTCTGTGTATTTGCTTCTTGCTCACAGCTCGTTCGTGCAGTCGCTGTGGGTCGATGTGGCGTCGTCGTGCTTTCCGGAGGCGAAGCTCGTGATCACGTACGTAAAGAAATGCCATCAGCAGCAGCTGATGTGGTGGGGATCCAAGACGAAAATGTTGACGTCTGTGTCTCACGGTGGTGTTTATGGCGGTTTGTTTTGTGTGGATGGAAAAAACGTTTTATAGCGGAGAAGTGCCGACGGATACGGTGCGACCTGCGATCATCATTGCGAACCACCAAGTGGATGCGGATTGGTGGTACATTTGGCAAGGTGAGCAAGCGAAATGGCCATCGTCGCTGTAAAAATGATGTGCTGTGCATGCCGTTTCGACTCACGCGTTGTTCTATCAATCTTTTGTGTGTATGATCACACAGCGGCGCGAGCGCACAAAGGTGCCGGGAACATCAAAATCGTTCTCAAAGATCAGTTGAAATACGTGCCAATTATCGGATGGGGAATGCGATTGTTCGAGTTCCTGTTCCTCAAGCGCAGCATTGACCACGACTCGGTGCACATCAAAGGTAAAGCAACCATTTTCGAGCAGCCATCTCATGAGTTATTACGAGTAAGCAGCGTTGCTGACTGAAAGCTATTGTGATATGCAGCATACATGGACAGCTTGATCGGCGACGACTACCCATTCTGGCTCGTGATCTTTCCCGAAGGCACGACCATCCACAAAGAGTATGTCGTCAAGTCCCAGGCGTTCGCAGAAAAGTAAGTGAAGCCGCTCCTTACCACGAAGCTCTACTGTATTTCAGAATGA
Source organism: Globisporangium viniferum (assembly GCA_023333705.1). NCBI lineage: Eukaryota > Oomycota > Peronosporomycetes > Pythiales > Pythiaceae > Globisporangium > Globisporangium viniferum. The sequence goes on along the minus strand of JAASFI010000038.1, from coordinate 33,114 downwards.
AATAAACTAACGTTGTGTTTGATCAGGTTGAACCGTCCAAAATTTGAGCGCGTTCTTCTTCCACGCACGTCTGGTCTGCAGATCATCCTCGACGCCGTTGGTGACGTGAAGCCAGACATCTACGACATGACCATTGCGTTCCCGACGTACTCTGGAGAAGTGCCAACTTTCGAGATGGGCTATGGACGCAAAACCGATACCGATGTGCCATCGATGAAGAGCCTGCTCGCGGGCCAGGGTCCAAACCACGTCGCTATCCACTCCAAGAAATACTCGTACGAGGAGGCAACGCAAGACCTGGAGAAATTCTTGGATGCGTGCTGGCAAGAGAAGGAGGAGCGCCTGAACTTTTTCATCAAGAACCAAAAGTTCCCAGTGAAAGACGAAGAGGTGTCCGTGCTTCCGGTACGTGAAAGTACAATAGTTCTGGTGGATGACTGGTTGTTTTTTGGAGACTCACATTTTCTTGTGTTTGTGAATGTTCAGTCGTCGATCATATCGGTCTTCAAGCTTTGGTTCGCCATGACGCTGTCGTTCTTCATGCTCCCAGTCGTGATGATGAGCTTCTTCCCCTGTACGTGCTGCTGCTACTTGTATTCCTGCGATGAGTTTACCTTTTGTGGGTGGTGTGCTAACATTCAAACCTGTTTCCTTTTCCCATTGTGAACCACAGTGTACACTATCTGGGTCGTCTACTGCTTTGTGTACTCGATCTACGACCGTACGACCAACTTCTGGTGGCCATACATTTTCAACCTCTTTTTGGAGCGCGTGGCGAAGACTCGCGACGGATTCAAGTCCAAGATGTAAAGCAAAGTGGGAGAAGGCGACGACTCGAGTTTCTGTTTTGTGAACGCTTTGTTCCCTTTTCCACTGTGAATAGAGTGATGATGCGATTTGGTAAGACTTTGTTCGATGAGAGAGAAATTGATAAAGTAGGAGTCGTAAAATGTGTAGGTGGAAAATTGACATTTTATAAAGGATGACTTTGCAAGAACGAAGCGCGCTCCACTGGACCTCCGCCGACATTTTCATCTCTCGCGTCTCAACGACTCAAAGCAAGCAAGCGGCTTCTCTTCAATTGGTATGGCATCAAGTCAAATGCGTGACTCTCCTTCTCAAACATATTCGTCGTCTTCGCTGCTGACCCATTTCTGGAATGTCAGCACAAATTCCTGGAAGGTGATCGTCCCATCCTGGTCGACGTCCAGCTCCTTTATTCGTTCTACCTGGATCGCTTTCGAGTTCATGCCGCTCGCCTTACGCTGCAACTTTGTGGTCGAACTGTTGTGCTTGCGCATGATGTTCCGCATCTCGTTCACTTGGATCGTGCCGCTCGCGTCGTCGTCGAAGAGCATGTACGCGTTCACCATGAGCTCCAGCGCCTTTGCGATCAGTTCGGGCGAGCCCTCAGTGAAGTGGTAGCTGGTATCTCGTGCGCTCTGAGGCTCACGAGGTGTTTGGATCTCCCCGTTCGCACTCCACCTATTCGATCGATCGTTTCCGGGCTCAGTTCGAGGCGGCTGCGCTGCGTCGGAGTTCATGTTCACAGTGACTTCGTCGGGAACATGCCCCAGTGATCTCGAGATGTGGTCAAAGTTCGTGATCAAGCCCAGCAAGTAACTGATCGCAAGCGACACGATGAACTCGTTCTTGCTGAGCGAATTGTCGCGCACCATGTCGGACTCGTAGAATATCTCGCGCATGCCTTTCTCGTTCATCTGTGCGCCAAGTCCGTTCAGCGCAGCCTTAAGTCCGTCGTAATCCAGTCCTTCCTTTTGCTCCTGAAGCAACAAAGTCCAAGTGGATAAGAGAAGAAGTGTCAAGCCAAATGAAGAACCAACACGCCGCAATCGTTTGGGAAACCGCAAGAATGAGCGCGAAGTTAACCAACTTACACTGGCAAACTGGTCATAAATGCAGTGGATGGTCTCGAAAGCTTCGTACGCGATCCCGAACTTGAGTGCGATTCGTTCAAAGTTCATCGTCTTGGCGTTCGCGGATCTCCGCTTGAGGCACAAGTCGCGAAGCGTCTGGACGATGCGGTTATCGATGTCCGTCACCTCTTTCTTGGGCTGGTTCGTCGAGCCTTTGCGCTTTGCCCCAGTTGAATCTTTGCAAGCAGCTTCGCATAGCGGTGGCCCCTCGATGGCAGGCGCGGGTGGCGGCGGGAGCGCTGCTGGCTTGGACACTCCGCCTCCCATAGTCCGGTCGTTCTTGCGCGCGTCAACTGAGAGAAGCTGGAAGACAGTCGCGATTGTCGTCTTTTTTGCCACGGTCGCCACCAACATGCAGTTTGCGCTGATTCTGACCCGACTCGCCACTCGATCGCCCTCCCAAGTGATGCAGGTATGGCACACTTCTTGGACAGTGAACAGTGTTTCCAAACGAAGGCGAGATGGTGAAGACGAAGCAGTGGGAGAAGCGCCGAATATACCTCCCGATAAGACAGAGAGCAACGCCAATTGGTCAGCTATTGGTCACAAGCGCAAGCTCAAGTGTGGCGATCAAACACACGTATTTATAGTGAAAAACACCGACTCACACATAGTCCAGGCTCGTATTCGCACAACAGCTCAAGCTCAAGCTCAAGCTCCAAAACAAAGTGCTGCAAATAGAGACGGTAAGATTTGTGATTGTTGTCTTATGAAATCCTCTCTCTATGTAATCGTTAGCTTATGAAAGCACTAAACGGATACTATTCACTACTACTACGTACTCGCCAGGACTACGTTGATGCTGGCGGTGGATGTAACCCTCCTCCACTAGTTAATGGAGCAAAGCCGAGCGATTTGATCGCCTTTGGTGCGTACTCTCGGATCCGCAAAGATGACGAAGTGGGGCGAGCGCTTGGCGCCGAGGTAGTGGTGTCCGCGCTGCTCATGGTCTCATTCAAAATTGCTTGGAGCGTGATAGCGCCGCCGAGTGCCACGATCGCGCTCTTCAGGCTCTCTACAAGGGATAAGAGACAGTGAGGTGTTTGTTTGTCAGCCAAACATGTCGACACCAGGGGCATAACCGAAGAGAATGACTGACCTTCTGAGGAGATGTTGGACAGTACCCAGACTGCGTTCGCCTGGATGTTTGGATTCTTGGAGTTCAGTAATCCCACTAAACACTCGACATTCGCACCAGAAAGATCGGCAATGAAGGCGCTGAAATCGATCGCAGTCAGCAGCGCCATGCCAAGTAGACAAAGCTGGACGACCTTCTCGTCTCTCAGGTTCACTGCAGTGCCGAGCATACCGACCAGCGCGTGTAGCATCCCACAGCGGAGCATCGACGCGCGCAATTCGGTGGCGGAGGCAAAGTTCACCAACAAATAGAGCGCGTTGATCCGGATCGAGTCGGATGCCGACGTTTGCAGCAACAGGATCAGTGGCTCAACACTGTTCACGATCTTGGACGACGTCGAAACCGACACTTTGCCTGACGACTTTGTCATCGCAGCGAGTGAGTTCAAGCTCTCCACGAGCACTTTGCTCTGCGCGGTGGTCACGTTCTGCGACGTGTGGGTCACCACGAGCCGCAGCAGCACTTCGTAGGTCATTGACGTGAGCTTCTCCTTGAGGAACTCGTCGTTCAAGAGCAAGTTCAAGAGAGCAAGCACGACGCGCAGCATCCCACTCGGCTCCTCCGAGATGGCTCGTACGAGATGCAAGAGGACCGCGTCCGAGAAGAGATCTCGGATTTGCTCCACTTCGTGATTCTCCTCTACCCACTTTGTCGTCACCTGGAGCGCTCTCAAGCGCACGTTGGCGTCCGGTGCACCGAGCAGAGTCACAGCGATCTCGATCGCGTTCTCTTCGAAAAGCATGAACTTTGCATCGTAGTCATGGACGGCGATCGCCTCAAAGACGCTCAAGCCCTTCGCGATCGCGTGCTGAGCCTGCGGGTTCGGGATGTTCCGGTTGATCGCCTCCACTGTCACTTTGATAACCTCCCGTGCAAGCATTTCGTCAGATGTGACGATCGACACGCGGCTCAGTGCGACCAAGTTTGCCAGCGCGCCAAGTGCCTTGCTTTGGGTCGTACGAGGATCGTAGTCCAGCAGTTTGCTGCAGAGTGTCTCGAGCACGCCATGGTCGCGAAGCTTTGGTACAAGCTCGGCGTCTTTCGACAGGCAATTGACCACCCACGTTGCGTTGTGGTGGACGCTTTTCCTTGATGAGCTGAGGTACAGATTCAGCTTTGCCACCAAGTTGGACGAGACCACGCGGCGGCAGATGAGTTTGCTCTTGGAGCACATGCTGCCGAGAATACCGAGCACGAACTCTTCGGTTTTCTTCTGAGTCTCGCCCTCAGCGAGCGGCGAGAACAGGATCTGGCCAAGGACGGGCACCGTCGCATGACGAACCAGCGCGTCCAAACACATGGCGAACTCACAGAGGTTGTAGATAGCCTCGAGAGAGTGCAGCACGACCTTCAAGTGAACCGATTCCATAGACTCGATCAAGGTCGAGACATGGTCCTGGGAGAGTAGCGACGCGCGCAGGTACTCTTGGGACGAAATCCGAGCTATCAAGTGTGAGGCGTGCTCTTGCGACTCGCCAATGTTCGCTACTGCTGGAGTTTCTCCCGGCTCAAGGGCTCCGTTAGCGAGGACAGTGAAGAAAATGGCTCCGATGCCCGCGGTTTCGCCAATCTTGAAAAGCACTTCGTCGTGTGTGCGAGCAGATTTCGACAAACACTTAGTGCTTCCATCCGGAAGCAGTGCGAGGTTGACGCCTGGGACCGTGGAGATAGCACATCGCTACTGCTAATTCGACTCGGTTGCTGGGTCGTCTCGGTGCAAAACTCACGGAGAAGCATCTGGATGCCGTCGAAATTGAAGATCGTGACGATCGCCGGGTCGGATTCTGTGAGCATGCCTAGCAGGTTCCAGCTGATGCGAGCTTCAAACTCGCTTGGCGCTCGAATGTTTATGAGGATGAGCTGGATCACGTGCTCGTACACCTCGCTTCCGGACAACCCTTCCTCTCCGAGTCGCTTCATGATGAGCAAGATGTACAGCAGGAGCTTGTCTCGGATACCAATATAAGAGGGCTTGCTGAGCTGTGGAGCGTTCTTGTACACAAACGCCAGCATGGCACTCAGGAGCTCGTTCAAGTAGTCGATGCGAGGTGTGTTGTGGATACACTGCTCCAAGACACCAAGCAGTAGCACAGTGCTGTCGTCACTGTACTCCAATACGAAAGGCAGGAACGCGTTGAGCAGCGATGCATGAAGGCACACACTCTGGAAGCACTCGGCGTCACTGAGCAGCCAGCTGACGAGCTCAAGCACTTGCTCCATCAGAGGCAGATATTTTCGAGCGAGCGTCTGCACGAACGTCAAAGCGTTGACCAGGTTCTGCTCCTCAATGGACCCAGTGGTGCTCGACGACGGCGATCCGAGCCACTGGCAAACCCGAGTGGTGATTTCAAGCAGTTGGCTGATCTCAGGCGACGAGAGACTCGCTCGCTCCTGGAAATCGTTGGCTTGGTTACCTCTCTTCCGAGCGAATGCCACCCTTAGCAGCGCGTTCAGATTCCATTCCTGCAAGTACAAGTCAACGAATTTGCGCACGCCTGAGATCTTCACCAGCCCAACGACGCAGCTCCTTACCATCGCACTTGAGAGTTCATCGGCATCATTGTCGCCGCCAGGTTCAAAGACCGAGGCGTCCGCAACGAGCTCTTTCATGAACACAGTGATGGCTCTCTGCTGCAGCGTCTCGTCTGTGAGCGCGTACAACTGCAAGAAGTTGACGAGGTACGCCAAGTTCTCTTTCCGCGCGCTCATGGCCTCGGCACTCACGCATCTCTCCAGTGCGAGCGCGAATTCGCTATTCAAGTCGGCATTGTACCCGAGCAAGCTCAAAATCGTGATCGGCAGTGATTTGTCTGCTGCCGCAATGAGCTCGTTGTTTTCAATCGCGCTTTGAATGTCCGACGACTTGAGCTCCTCAATGAAGCTGCCCGTACTGACGAGCGTCGACAGAAACTGGAGGAGCAAGTGTCTCGACTGATTGAGCGCTTGGTAGGGTGAGTGGAAGATCTGGAGCAGCTTGACGAGCAGTACGCCCATGCGCGCGTAGCTTTTGCACGCGGCAAGGAGACAGTTTTCACTCCAGCCGTCGCGGATGTCGAGCAGTGCGGTCAGCGCAGCTTCAACGAGCGCGTGGTGCTGGTCGTGCGTCTCCGTTTTCTCCCAGAGCACATCCAAGCACCAGGTACAGACGGCCTGCTTGCTGGTTTGCAACGCTGCCTCATCGTCATTGTTTGCGTCGTTAGCTGTGCTTGTGGCTACTTGTCTCGTAAGCACTGATGCGACCTTGAAGTTTGTAAGCATCGCGTCACCATGAGACATCGAGCTCACTGGAGTCTTCGAGCGCTCACTGGTAGCAGCATCAAGTAACAAGATGTCGTCATCCATGCTACTGCTATTGGAAGTCTCGCGCATCAAGACCGCGACTTTGTGAGGTCGAGTTTTGTCCCAGTCACGGAACGCACTGAAGAAATCGTCCACAAGGCAGAGCCATTGAGCGAGCTCGACGCGATCGAGCATCTTTTGGACGTGCTGCACAGGCGGAGAGAGGCATTCGGCGAAGAGATTCCAGAGCAACAACGTTTCTAAGGAGCAACTCACCGTGAAAGCGGTTGCATCCGAATTCTGCGTCTTGATGGTAGTAGAAGCGCTGTTACCACAGATTTGCGAGTGCATCGCGAGAACCTGCTCCGTGATGGCTTCGAACGCACTTGCGTTCACTTCGCTGCGCAGCACCTCGCGGATGTTGTGCTGTAGCGTGGTGGTCGCTGGGGATGAGCTCTTGAACACAAAGCTCAGGTACACGCAGAGCGCTCGCATGAGCGAGCTGTCTCCCTCACTGGAACAAATCGCGCTTTCATCTCCAAGACTATCGCCACCACTACCAGAGCCAGAAGGCGAGTAACTGGCTGTGAGTAGCGACATGATCTTGGGCAAGAATCGCTGGTTCACGATGAAATTGTGCCCGATCGAGACGTACAACGCCTCTGTGAGCGCGGAGCCCAAGGATCGTCGCTCAAGAGGATTCGTCTTCTGGGTGACGACGATGAGCAATTGTTCAAGGATCTGGTTGCCGCCGATCGACGCCTGCACTCTTTGCGGATCGTCGAACGCGTGGACGACGATATCTTCTGCGAGCGTGCAGTGCTGCTTCGAGGTGCTGATGAGCAGGATGTTGAGCAGATCACTGAGCATCTGCGGTGAGAGCTGGAAGTAGAAAGATCCACCGAGGAACGATCCGCTGAGCACTTGGAGCGCAGTCAACTGGAGCTTTAGCTGCTGGTGATTCGCAAGCAACACTTCCAGCAACGGGGAAAAAGATAGCAGCCCATCGTATTGCCAGCCGGCTCGAAAGCGCTCCTGCGAAATGTCGATCAGTAAATTCGCGATCAGCTTCATTCCTGTGATCGCAGTGGGGCTTGGGAGTGGCGCCTTCGTGCCTGAAGCAGTAGGCTTTGCATTCTGGTCGCCAGCAGGGAAAGGTGGTGATGATGCCTCGCAAATGAGGCCGCAGAGCGTCCGAATGAAAACATTGGAAGACCTGACAAAGATGCTCTTGCGTCCTTCGTTCGTCTTGCTCAAGTACTGCAAAAGAGCGAGCGAATCGTTTACCGTCGTTGTCTCTGGCTGCACAAGCGCCAGATTCGCTTCAAGCAACGGAATGAGCACCTCTTTCGAGCCCAAAGTGCATCGGACGTCTCTGTTTTCCTGGCACAAAGACCGCAGCCCAGCGAACGCCAGTCTCTTGCAGCGCTCTCTACTATCGCTAGTGACAGGGCTTGCATCACCCGAATGACTGTCTCCAGAGGACTCGCTTGATGATGCCACCAGCACGTACTTCAAGAGCAGCTCGTGCAGCTTTGCGTCCAGCAATTGCTGAACAATCGACGCGGTACTCGTGAGATTCGAGAGGATCTCCAGAGTCGTCGCGCGCTCGTCCTCATCGTCAGGCTTCCAGCTAGTGAGCTGCAGTCCGTTCAACTCAATGAGACTCGTGTGTCCCGTTGCAGCCACAATCTGTGCAGCTGCGCTCGGCGTGTGAGAGATCTGTCGCAAGATTTCGCACGTGAGCGCGAGGCGCTCATCCGATGCAAATAGCACGCCCTTGCGCTCTTTGACAAACTCGATCAGCCGCACGACGCCGTTTTCGTTCAGGATGAGCACTTGGATCTCCGAGTCCGAGCTCATGTTGCGCAGAATCGTCAGGGTCAGGCACTGCAGCGGCCAGTGAGGGGTGCGCTGGAGTGTGCGCACGAGCGACCCGATGCCGTCCTCAACCGTGACCGAGATCTGCACCTCGCGCTCTTCGGACGCGCACTGCAGCAACTGAGCTGCTGCAACTGCCACTTCCACAGTATTTGCGTCGACTAGTTCCAGCAGTGGCGGGGTATTCACACCGTCGTTCAGCAGCGTCTTGTACTTCCGTGTGGACATGTACGCAAAGAGCAACTTGAGCACGATCTCCACAGAGCTGGGGTTTGACACTGAAGCCCATCTTGAGAGAGGTAACAACTGTGGAAGCACTGCGCTCTCACCAGCTGCGAGCGCCTGGAATTGTACGCTGTTATCAGCAAATCCGCGGCAGAAGATGTTGAACAGGATCGAAAGGAGCAGGTTGCGTGAAGTTGTTCCCAGACGCTCAGAGTTCCCAGCCAATAGACGACACAGCGCTGGCAGCAAGTCCATGAACCGCGGGTGACTCGGCGAGTAGTCTGAGATCTTCACCAGCACGCGCAGTGGGAGCTCCGGTGGGCCTCTTTGACCGGATTTTGATACAATCTCAAACAGCTTGGCGATTACCTTGGTCTGGTCGTACAGTGCAAAGACGTTCTCATCCGACGACGTGAACATGGACAACAGCATCTCGCAGCCGTCCTCTGTGACGCGAAGCTCCAGCTCTGAGCGCTGACTCGTCCAATCACGAAGTACTAGATTCGAGATGATGTCAATGCCGTCGAGACAGCAAAGTCCAGGGAGCGAAGGCAGCTTCTTCGTCATCAGCGCTAGCAGCGGCGTGACGTTTGCTGCGATCACAAGGCTTGTCGTCGCTGTTGTTGCTGCCTGAGTCAAAAGCTGGTTCAAGCGGGTGACGCAGCGGTAGGACGCGAATTGCAGGTTCTTGTCTGGCGCGAGGTTCGCCAAGTGGTTCATAGACTTGAGCGTCTCCAGCTGAAGCTCATGGCTCTCCAGGTGCAAGATGTTCTCCATAGTCGACGGCACACCAAGCTCCAGGAACTTGTCGCTGTACGCGGCAGAGAACCTCATCAGGTTGTAGCAGACCTTGAGCGTGTCAAGAAGGATGCGCTCTTGGAGCTCACCAATCTTCTGGCTGACTGGTCCTGCTATTTCTACGGCTTTTGGCCCAAAGTGCAGCATGGTGTTCGCCACAATCTCAGCGATCCCAGTTCGAGCGATCCCATTCCGGAACTCGCTCGCAACAACCGCGACATTGGCGAGCGACGAAATGACACTCAGACTCGCGTACGCATCCATGAGCGAGCCGATCGAGCAGCTGGCTGGATCGCGGGCGTACACTTCCATCCACTCGACCAAGTGTCTGAGCACCGCCGACCAGTTTTCGTTACGACTAGCGCCTTCACTTTCAATACTGGAGCTGCTGGTAACAGTGAAGTCGTTTGGCGAGTACCTCGGCAGCAAGAGCGAGAAGATCTTTAGCGCCGAGAGTCGAATATCCTGCTCCACCGCCTCCAGAAGTATCGACAGCGGCGTGCAGATGCGCTTGTCCACCATGGCCGACACGACTCCGTCCACGTCGACGATGCGGATGATGATTGAGAGCGCATATCCGATCACCACGGATGTGATCCCCAGGTCTTGGGGTGGCGACAGTCCGCACTTGATGAGCACGTCGAGGCGATTTGAGTCGTCGACGATCCATTTGCAGATTGTGGGCGACAAAGTCGACTTGGCGAGCTGCGCAATCGCCCACAGCGCGAGCTTGATCGACGACGACGTGACCTGTTCGTCTTCGTCAAATGCAGCAAACGAGAGGATACGCGCGACCATTTGTTCCTGGAGTTGGAGCTTCTCGGCATGGCCGAAGAACGCCATGTACCCGATCATCTCGGTGGCAAAGTACTGCGTCTGTCGACTGATCGTGTCCACGGGTTGCAGTAGCAGCTTGGGCACCAGCGGGAGCCCAGTTAGTGGAGCGAGACAGAGCGCGATCTCCTTCTCCATGGACAAACACTCGAGCAAGTGAATCGCAAAGTACACTTTCGAGTCCTGTTTGTCGGACTTCGTGTCTGCGAGGCACTCGAGCAGGAACGAAAGCGCGGGGGCGTGGGTGAGAATGTGGTGGCGACTCGCGGGCGATCGCTCCATGATGCTCGAGAACGAGCGCAGTGAGTAGAGAAGCAGCTCCGAACTCTGTTGGTGCGCGAACAGGAACTTGAACAGCGGTGAGACGTGGTCCTCTCGGTCAAAGAACTCCTTGGCGAGCGGCAGTTCGCTTAATGCAGTGAACGTCTTGACAAAGCACAGGCGCAGGTCGTTTGAGAGCGTGTGGACGCTCATCACCTGCAGAATCACCATCATGCAGCCTCTGTATACCAGCAACGATTGGTTCTCCTGGTTTACAGCCAGACTCGCAAAGATCTGAGTCAGTGGCGGGATGAACTCCATTGGCGCGACGGAACTGAGCGCTTCGCACTTGGTGAATCCGGGCTTCTTGCTCTGTGCGTCCTCGAACTCTAGCGCCTGACGACCATTATCTGCGATCACGCTGAGCCAGAGCTCCAAGTAGAATGCAAACACGTCGACTGCAGACTCTTGGAACAGAACCTGCTGGTCGTGCACGTCACTACAGAGCTTTTCGAGGATGACAAGACACTCGAAGCTTAACTTTGTCAGTCGGATGTTGTTATCGACAAGGTTCATCTGATCGCGGAGCAAGTGGAGCATGAACATCGCGAACTCGAGGCTCGAGAACTTGGTGATCGCCTTCTCCTGCTGGCTCGCGCACAGGTGCTTAGCGATCACCACTGCGTTTGCGTTCATCTCCATATGCTTCAGCTGCTCTGGGCTATTATGAGTCTCTCCTGGTGATAACATTGGTTCACTAGAACCGGTGTCGGCAACACTCTCCTCGATTTGCGGACGGTCGTATGGCACGAGGTACTGTGGCAGCACCGCATAGATCTTCTTTTCAAACAAGATCGCCGCGATGCGCCTTGTGGAGCCAATACCAGCCAGTAAATGCAGGATCGTGTCGGCGTTCGGCGCGCTCGCGGGGATGACCATGAGGTTCTCCTCCATCTTGACCACCACGTGGAGCTCCTGCACCATTTTTCCAAGCGCTTCGCCGCTGTCTTCGAGCGCGATCGTGATCTTGTGCTCCTCGACGAGCGCGATCACCTCGAAGATCCGAAGGATGTTCCGCACAGTCTTGGGGCTCGTGTTCACATCCGTGAAGATCGCGCGCAGCAGCATGACTGTCTTCTTTGGCAGGAAGAACTTGAGCGACTCTTCTTCCAGCATCACGAGGATCAGTCGGCTGATGTTCTTCGCGAGCGTGTCTTTGTGGATCTGTAGCAGGTTTGTGAGGATGTCCGAGATGATCTCTTCAGATTTGATGATCTGCCGCACTTTCGAAAACGTCACGAGCGTGCCCAGCAGTCTCAGCGATCGATCCAGCAATCCATCGTGCGTGAGATTGCCCGGACGCCGCAGAATTCCCTGGACGAGCGTGTTCAGCAGGTCCAAGTTGAGCATCTTGACGTGGCTGTCGCCAAAGTAGCTGAGCTTGCAGAGCGCGTACATCGCGGCTTCGACAATGTTGAGGTTGGGCGAGTTGAGCAGTTGGATCAGAGTAGGTAAAATGCCGCCCAGCGTCGCGATCTCCTGGTTTTGTGGATCCTTTTTGCACCAGAAGCCGAGAATGAAGCACGCGCAGCGCTTGACGAGCTCGCTCGGGTGGTGCAGCGCCTGACAGACCACCTTGATCGCCACTTTCTCCACGAGTCTGCGGTCGTGGAACTCTTCCGCGCAGTTGCTGAGGATGAGCAACGTTTGCTCCAGTACCGAGGTCTGGCGGCTCGGTAACGAACTAAAGTCCAGCACTTCCTCGCTCTGCCCTTCAAAGCCGCAGTACGAGTACACCGAAAGCTCGTTGCTATCGCTCCAGTCACCCTGGTCCTCCTCGTTCTCAACATTGTCGCCATCGCGCTTCTCGTCCGCCTTTTGAACCACACTTGAGGTTTGAGAGCTCTCTTTCTGAGGCGAGCGTTCGGCTGTGTTGTTGTGCTTGTCGAGTTTCGGGAAGCGCGCTTCTTTCCACGTCAGGTAGTCCTTGGAGGTCGTCGACGCTGCCACGAGCTTGAGCAGGACGGTGAGCGAATTGGTGGACTGCGCGATCTGGCTCGCGTTCGCCGCCGTGAACGACAGGTTTGCGAGACACGAGATCGCGAGCTCGACGACGATTAGGTCGTCCGACTTGAGACACAACAGCAGCGCGTCGATGCACTCCTTGATGCCAAAGCGGAGCTTGTTGAACGATTCCTTGGTGAGGTTCACCACGGTCGTCAGCGCCGCGCGCTTGATCTTGAAGTTGACGTGCTCCATCATGCGCACGATCACCAGGATATCGATGTACTTGGAGATCTCGAGTGTCTGGTCCGGCAGCAGCGACAGCTCGCCCAGAATGATCATCGCGCTCTCGATCACCTTGCCGTTCGTGGACTTCATGAGCGCGCAGAGCTCAGTCACCACGGAGGCTTCGCACTGCAGCAAAAACTTCTTGTTCACGTCGTTGCCCTCAATGAGCACGACGATCGCGCTCACGGCGCTCTTCCGGATCGCGAACTCGTCGTGGTGCACGAGCGCAAGCAGCTTTTCAAAGCACACTTTGCTGCCGAACTTGGCCTTGTTGCCAGCGTGGCTGCCGAGTTTCATCACGGCGTTGAGCACGTTCTCCAGCACGTTGAGCTGCTTTGACGAGAGGCGGTCGACGAGCGGCGAGATCGCCCCTGACGCGCCAATACGCACTTTGTTTTCGTCGTTGCGCGTCGCCAGGTTCGCGACGAAGAGAGCTGTGAACCGCTGGAGCTCGTGGGAGCCCGACTGGAGCGCATCGATGATCGCGAGCAGCAAGTCCTCGCCGCCTTCTTTCATGATCACCGCGCGGTTCTCTGGCATGGACGCCACGTACGCGAGCAGCTGTGCCACAAACACGCGCAATAGAGAATACTCTTTGCAGACAAGGAACTTGACGAGCAGCTTGACAATTTCACCAGCATCAACCAATTTCTTTTGGTTCAAGGAGGAGCCCTGCGCCAGCGTTGCGAGCGTGAAGCACCACGCAGCGCAGAGGTTCTTGTTGTCTGTAAAGCTCACAAGGCGCACGAGCTTGAGCGAGTCTTCGCACTCGACGACCTCCTGTTTGCTCGCCTTTGCGATCGCGTTGGTGCCTTCAGACATCGCGGCGATCGCGTAGAGCCCCTTGATCTTGAGCTTCAAGGAGCTCTTCGTTCGAGGCACCTGACTAAATGAGGACGAGGTCACGAGTGTCACCAAGTAGCTGTTGGTGCCAAGGCTCTGGAACTGTTTCCGATTCGCGTCGTGGCGCGCCACAAGGTTGCGGATGAGCGAGCACGCGCGGGTCTTCGTTTCGCTATCGTTGCGATTGTTGAGCGCGCGCATGATGATCGCCGGCCCGTTTGCGGTTTTCACAAAGTCCTTGACGTCTTCTTCAAAAGAAAGCCGCTGCAACAGGTGGAGACTGGCGCTCGTGACCTGTTCGCGAGAGGAATCGACGTGGCGCAGCGCAAGGTCGACCATTTTCGAGGTCGAGAGCACTTTGCGAATGGGGGAGTCGCTCCCACTGGCGATCCACGCGAGCGTCTCGAGACACTGGCGCAGTAGCTGCCAGTCCAAAGTGGTGAGCGGTGAGTGCAAGAGCAGCACCACCGCATCCAGGATCTTGTACTCGACCAGCAGGTTCTGGATCCAGGGCTCTTTCTTGCCCAATACGCTGAGCAGCTCCAGGCAGTCGAGCTTGGCGACCATCCGGTGGTTCTGCGCGCTCGCGTCGCGGTCTTGCAGGGTCAAGTTGATTACTGTGAGCACCGGTGCGACCGCGACGTGTTTCCTCAATGCACCTGATGCGGTTGAAGCGATCTGCGTCATGGTCGTGATCGCCAGGTGCACGATGCGCTCGTCAAAGTGTGTGAACAGATCAACGATGCGGAGGAAATGCGGCGCCGCGACCATCACTTTTTTGATCTCGTCGCTCAGGGCCGCTCGGTGGATACTGCGCATCGTCACGTGCAGATTCTTGAGCGAGGTCTGGGCCGCAACCTTACCGTCGTTGGCTATTGCTGCTCTACCTGGTTCACAGTCGGTTGTGCATTTGCTGAGCAGGATGAGCAGCACTTCCAAGGCGTTCGTGATCTTCGCAAAGCCCGCGCGCTTGTCTTCGTAGAGAAACAGATTTCCCCACACGCGGCACGCAGCGATCGCGACATCGCGAGCAGCTCCAGAAGAAGAAGTCCCAGACGAAGCCCCCGAGCTGATCAGTTTCACTAAATGGCGCTTCGCAGCGACCGACGGGGTCTCCAGAGCGTTCAGACGCTTGAACATGCGCCTCAAGAGCGTCGCGGCTCGCAATTGGATGTGCGGGTGCTGTATCGAGTGCAGTAGGTTGGCGATGCGGTCGGGATCGTTTTCAAAGAGGATCAGGAGCGCTGCGTCGTTCTTCTGAGCTGTGAGGTCGTCCAAAAAGGTGAGCATTTGGTCGTGGAGCGCCACGTGGTTCAGCCGCGTGACGGTGATCAAGACACTGTCGATCACGCTTTTCACGCTCAACGCAGCTTTCATCAAGCGTGAGTTTCGAACAAAGTTGCTGAAAAGCACCGCGAGGCCGAACAACCGGTCGGGAGTGTGGTCCTGGAAGAGCGACACGAAGATTTGCAGGAACAGCGAGTCCGTGCTGTCGCTTTGCTGCTGCTGCTGTTGCTCGATGCACAAGCAGAACGCCTCGCTTTGCGATACTGAAGCTGCTACTGTCTCAGAGCTGGTTGGGTCTTCTTGGAGCTGTTGCTGTTTGGGTACTCCGCTATTGACATTGGTGCACTCGATGAAGAATGCGAGATACGTGGCCAGGAACGACGAGCTCGCGAATTTCGTGTACCATAGCATGCGCTGGATGCACACGGCGTTGCAACACTTGAGCTGGATGGCCACATCAAAGCTCAAGCACGTGAGGATCTTGGCCGCGTAGGTCGAGCCTGTGAAATGGTGGAGCACGGCGCGGTCGTAGATCTGGTCGGTCAGTTGTTTCGACGCGAGTAGCGAATTGCAGAGCGCGAGCATTCGGTTGCGGAGCGAGTCGGAGACCACGGCTTCTGGGTACACCGCTTTCCCACTCACTGTGGCGAGGACAACGCCCTCGCGGAGCGTACATGCGAGCGCAAAGATCGCCAGGCGAATCACTTTCTCACCGGACGGCTGGTTGCCAGAGCCATGAGCCGAGAGCAGCTTGAGCAGATTCTGCGGGGCCTCAACCTTGAACAGCAGCTCCTTGACGCTGTCCTGAGCCGCGTGCATGCCCACGACCCCCAGCGCATATGAGGACGAGCAGAGCACTTCAGCGCTGCCGCCGACCAGGAGCTTGGAGAGGATCGAGAGATTGTGCTCCGTGCACAACGCGCTGTGGAAGATCTCGGACTTTGCGAGCGCGGCGAAGAGGAATCCCATGGCGCTCGCGTTCTTGGATCGCTTTGCCGCGCCGCGCAGGGTTTCGAGCATCTTGAGGCACGTGGCGAGCGTGATCTCCTTGGGGAAGATCGCGTCCGTCTCGTCCGCGATGAGCGACAATGCGTACATGATGGCGTCCGCGTTCATGTTCGAAGGCGCCACGAGCTTGAGAAACGCGTCGATGCACCCGAGCCGAGCGATCTCTGCGAGGTTCTCCGCTACAGCGTCGATGCATACAAGATCATTGGGATATGGTGACTTTGATAGCTGTATGAAAAAACCCACAAGTCTATGCAGCAAGCACGTACCGTTTGGTAGCGAGAGCCCGATGCAAATGACTGAGGCCTTGGCGATCGCCTTGTTCGGCGAGTCGATGAGCCCCATGAGCACCGAGAGCATCGCGCAGGGCGTCATCTCGGCCTTGACAGCGTCTGCAAAGGAAAGAAACAACAGCAGAAGGCAGTCAGGAAGGTGAGGATCAGCCAGCCATCTCATGAATGGCTCGATGGTCTACTTGCTGGCGAAGTTATGTACTGACTTTGGTGGAGTGTGAACCGCAGGATCTTGAGCGACGCGAGCACGAGCTTGGGGACGTCGCTCTTGGTGAGCGACGTCAGGTGGCGCACAAGTCCAAGTCTGCAGAACTTTGGCACGATACTTGCTTTTGGTGAAGAAAAAATACGAAGGCAAGAGGCTCAGTCAGTCAGTTATGTGGCTGATCTATGAGAGAGAGAGAGAGAGAGAGAGAGAGAGAGAGAGAGAGAGCGTCGAGCAGCAGCTAAGATCGTGACGTACTGTTGCGAGCGCAAAGTGCGAAGATGACCTCAAGTGCCAAGTACTGGATATTCGTCAGGTCCGAGTAGAGCAGCTCGACCAGTTTGTCCATGCCGCCAACAGCGATGAAGATCGACTCGGCCGACTCTGCTCAAACGCAGAGGTTCACAGACAGAGAGAGCACGAGATCCATCAAGTGAGCGGGGAGTTGTACTCTTTGCACTCATATTGCAAAGGATGGCTACCTGTCTTGATGATCTTGGAGAGCAGCGCCAGTCCGACGCTCTGCACGACAGCGTCGACACTTTCGATGAGCGCGACCAGCGGCGCGATCCAGCTGTCGTGCATCATCTTTGGTACGACACTCAGCGCTTCTTTCAGCGTCTGTCGGATATGACAACCAACCAACGAACCAACCAACAGCCACTCATTAGCTATCTAGCTATGTAGTGTGAAGCACGGATCACCCTCGTTCTTACCATCGGCTTTGCAGGATCCGAGTGCACGAGCGCTGTTGTCGCGTCTTGGGCCAGTTCCTTTGCACCATTGAGGCGCTCGCTGGCATCATGTTGCTGCTGCTGCTGCTGCTGAAGCTGCTGCTGTTTCCACCAGGGCTCGTGCCTCCAGAGCGTCTGCTCGACGCGCCGCAGGTACGCGTAGATCTCGATCTGGTCGCCGTCGACTTGGTTCGCGTCGTGGAAGAAGTCGGCGTGCGACTGCGAGAGCCCCATCCTACTACGCGGTAGCAGCTGGGCAGGAGCCAAGAGACAGCTTGTGATGGGGCGAGGAGAGACTACTGTGTTATCTGCTCAATAATGGCGCTGCAAGTCGTCTCGCAGTGTGGCGGCGCTCGCGCATGGGCTGACGTGCTGAAGAAGAGCTCTCACTGGGTCTGTTGTGGGCAACTTACAACTTCGCTCTGTCTGTCTCTGAGTTAAAGGCTTAGCCTGGCGAGGGATGGATGATGATGCCGTGGAACAAGTCCCAAGCTGGCGTGGAGGCGCGTCTTTTCGCGTACCGCCATGTTTTTTGTTGTGATTCTGCCAAGCAGTCGTCAGTCAGTTTTTCGGGTTTCTCCTGCAAATCGTTCACTCACCGATCAGCGATCGATGGGCGAGTGGGTACGTACGTCTAGTATCCTCTAACGGGGTCAAGGGCGGGCGTCAAGGCTTTGCACAGAAGAAGACGACGCATCGATACGGAGAATCAACGGATGCTGCTGCCAAGTAGCGAAACGCAGACCGCTTGCGCTGTCTGCAAACCCCAAATAAGCAACGCGCTCGCTGCGATAACGGAGACGGCGAGAGAGCGGGCGACGCGATCAATCGCCAGGTCCAACGAGCTTTCTCAATGCAATGCGATCGATCCCACCGAGAGCTCCTCCGTTCCGAATAGCCCAGGAACTCCGAATAGAACGACACGGCGCTGGCGGAGCGTACCAATCAGCGGCGTACGTGAAGGTATGTATAATCCTGCTTCGCACACCGGGACCCTGCGTGGTGCTTGGTTGGATCCCATCTCATCGAATCTAATCTTAACCCTCGTAAGTGAACCTTATGATGATGCCTCGCTGTGGAGACCAGAACACTGCGTCTTGGTCCGATCTTAAAGGTGAGCGAGGCTGAGGCTGCGTCGAAGCTGCACAGCAAACGCCTCTATTTTTGGTAGGATGCGATTGTGAACAGGTCCTCGCTTCCTCTCTCTCGCTTGCTTGCTCTGGGTCCCTTCTCTCTGGCGTCATTCGAGAGAACACCATGGGCAAGAAGAAGAAGAAATCGCTCGACCCGCCGTCGCCCGACACGCGCGACCGCCGCGTGATCCCGATCATCCGCGTCGCCTCGGGCTCCGGGGACACGGACGTCTCGGTCGATGTGAACAACAACAACCAGCGCATGACCACCACCTGCCAGCCCTGCTTCGTGTCGTTCGAGATGGGCGACATGGGCGGCACGTCGTCGTCACTGGCATCCACGCAGTCTGGTTCGATAGCATCCTCAAATGCGAGCCATGGGGTCGCACTGACACCGCTCGAAGTCAATCGCCGACGAAGTAGGTCACGGACTAGACGCAAGTCCTACTGGCGACGCCGCATGGAGCAGTTTGACCAGGAGAACGAGGCCGACGCCATGATCAACAGCAGCAGCAACAACACTACGAATGGCGGTAGTACCTCGAACCTGAACGCGCTCCAGCAGGAACGAGCGCCGCGCCCGTCCATCATCTTCCAGGACGGCTGCATCGCGTCGCTGCCGCTGATCATCCAGGTTGGGTTCCGCCGCAAGATGTTCTCCGTGTTCGCGCTGCAGCTGCTCTTCATCTCGACGCTCATGATGCTGCTCACGTACGAGAACGTGCTGAGCAGCCTCATGCAGAGCACGTTCGAGACCTCGGGGTGGTACCTCTTTGCGACTCTGGCCGTCATGATGCTCTTCCTCGTGCTGCTCTACTTGGGCCACGCCGTGTTCCCACTCAACTGGATGATCCTGCTGCTCTTCAGCTTCGCGCTCAGCGTCTTCCTCTCGAGCGTCCAGGTGTACCTCAACACAAACGCGGGTCTGTTCTGCTGCGGGTTCACGTTCTTCGCGGTGTCGATCATGATCCCCATGTCGGGACTCGAGCGGCGCAGCAGCACTCCGAGCGGAGGAGGCGGCGGAGATAGAAGCGAGCGCGCGCTCATGTCGACCACACGAGCGGGACTCATCGCGTTCGCGATCGTCATGGTCTGCTCGATCGTGCTCTTTGCGGTCTTTGGACAAAAGTTCGTCTCGTCCGGCTCGGCGTTCGGGCTCTCGCTGCTGCTCGAGTTCGCACTCATCCTCTGGTTCTCGTACGACGCCTCGACAATGTACAGCATCATGTCCCCGGACGAGTACATGAGCGGCGTGATCTTCTTCTACACGGATCTGCTCGTGGTGATCGTCATCATCATCGTCTTTGGCGCGCTCGCTCTGCTCTTCTCGTCCGCGGGGATGGGGGCCGGCGGCTTTGGGGGCTCCTGCGACTGCTTCGGCTGCTTGCGAGTCGGCCGCGTGTTTGGGAACGGCGACGAGACACCTGCAAACGGCATGCCCATCACGCCGATCCAGGACATGTCCGTCGGTCGCAGGGACAGTCTCGCGGCCGTCGTGCCCGAGGAAATGCTGCGGTAGATTCCTACTTTATTATGACCAGGAGAGAGCCCCCCTTATCAAAGTGGGTTCATTTATTTCACATGGCTACATTGGTGGCTGCTAACATATAAGAAACCGTTCTCTACATTTATAAAGATACATGCATACTTGTGTTTTCTAACATAAAATATTCAGTAGCTAAGACAACATTGTGTGCGACATTCGATAACCATCAGTCTGATGAGATGACTACATTTTGTCGTCTATGACATACTGCTCACTGTTGCAGCAACTAAACGCATAAGTCGTCCCGAATGGCGTTTTATCTTGCTTTTTGTATCGAGATCGTCCCGAAAAAGCGAATTGGGCACTCTCGTTTCAAAAATCGCTCAAAGTGCCCAATTCGCTTTTTCGGGACGATCTCGATACAAAAAGCAAGATAAAACGCCATTCGGGACGACTTATGCGTTCTCGTTTCACTTGCTTTCACTATGCCTTATTTACGATCCCCTGAGTCAGATCTGATTCAAACCTGAGAATAGACCAGGACTCAGTCAACCGCATCAGAATAGGTCAGATCTGAGAACTAGACACAAGATGTCCATTCAAATCTGATACATCTGATGATTTTCAGTTGAGAGTCTCCAATCACAGGCAAAAAGCGGGCAAACATGCTGGTGGCTGGCGAAGTGAGCGCGCCGACGACGGCCAAAGTAGCAGCAGCAGACGAGTGGCAACTCGTGTCGCGCGGCGCGTCCAAGAAGAAGGAAAAGCAGCAGCGCAACGGCAGCAGCATCAGCAGACACAGCGCTGCGCCATCCCACCACGTGCTCGTAGGTGCCGCCGCAGCGAAGAGCTCTTCGTCCACCACCTCGTCTGGTTACAAGTACAAAGCGCGCAACAAGTGAGTGGCGTCCATCTATGCCTATCTATCAGCTCTGCCTATCAATTCCATATGCGCAGTATGAACGCTGATGACTTAAATGCGCTGATGGATTCGTAGTCGCGATCGTCATCGTCACGGTTCGATTGATGCGAGCGACGGCAGCGTCGTCTCGAATGCCAAGCAGAGCGCGATCGAGCGTCGCGTGGCGCAGATCGCGCTCGCGTTACGCGAGAACAAGCTCGTCGTCGACGCTGTGCGTGTGATCGACGCGCACTTCCAGCTGCAAGCATTAGTATCAGCAGACACAGAACAGGACGACCAAGCAGCAGCAACCGTATCAGCAGAGGCTCCGGTGGTGCACCTCGTGAGCTACGGACTCGGCAGCTTCTGCTCGTCCACGAACGCCGTCTATCAGCTCGCGTACGCGAAAGCGCTGCTCGATGCGCTGCGAGAGCGAGGCGTCGATGCAAAGAACAGCATCGCCGAGATCTTTGACCCCGTCATGAACAAGGTAACAAACGGGTGATGTGAACCAAAGCTTGGTTCCTGCGATACGTCATTTCTGAATCTTGGGATTGCGTGCATACCTACCTACCTACCTGTACAGAGCGACGTTGCGATCGTCGAGCACTTTGGCTTCTCGACGATCCAGCAGAACGAGTGCGGCAAGCGCGCCGCGTCTTCAAAAACCGTGTTCTTCATGCCGCACTGCGGCAAAACGCTCTACCAGAACGTGCTCGCGAGCAACTGGGGGCCGGCCGTGCAGCAGCTCGCTGACGTCGTCATCATCGGCAACAGGTACGCACGTCATAACAACCTATCGCTCAGTTCGTCGTGCTCTACCAAGTGTATCATCTGACTCACGCGATGTACCCGTCTCATGCTATGGCGACGTACTGTATGGACGAGCAGCTTTGAAGCGTACAGCGACCGTCTCATCCACGCGGCGGCGCGCAGGGCGTCCGTGCTCGTGGGCGTGCTTCCGTATCTCTCAGAGACCGCGCTGCTGAGCGGCTTGAACAAGTCCCACGACGAGTTTGCGCTCTACGAGGCGGCCTTCAACGACCTCAGGTGAGTGGGTTGTTGTCACATCTCTATCGCTTTTCGCTAGGGGCTCTCTGATATGCTGAACTCTTGAATGTGTGTGTGCGTTTGTCTGTCTGTCTGTGTGACGTGACCATCCTTCTTCTTTCCTGTTTTGGTGTGTAGTATCCACGTGTTCCCGGCTGCTCGTGCCCAGGAGGCGCTGCTGAACGCTGCGCTGACGCTCCAAATGGCTGCGATCGCCGACGCAGACCAGACAGCAGCAGCGGGCGGACAGGACGAAGAGCTCATCGTGTGAACGCCTTTTGGCGGCAATGGTCACGCGGTGGCCACGCTTTGGCCACTAGAGCGCCTTTGGACTGCGCTGTGCAGTGTATATAGAAGAATCGCATCGCCTCGTTCTCCTTACAGTGTTGACGACATTGTGTGTCTTTGCGTGTCATGTTTGCCACACGCGACGACGAGACGGCGTCACGTCTGCCAGGAGTTTCCATGGAATCTTTCCATACAATCAGTCAATCACGAATCGCGCATGCAAAAAAGGACTCGCGCAAAATGGAGAAGGCAAGGTGGAGAAGACAAGGTACTCAGCCTTGGATGTATCCATTAGCTCCTGCATGAGCAACTCAAAGCAGAAGCCAAAGCTGCACAGTCGCGTTTGTCGGGAGAAAAGAAAGTGCGTGCATCAAGCAGCATCGCACTCGGTTTGTGATCCCAGAATCCAGCTTTTTCAATCTGCTTTCTCCACCATTTGCTCCATGAGCTCTTGAATATCCGCTCATTCGCATTTTGGACATTTGGAGCGGTGACTGGCGTGTGAAACGGTGAAACCCCCGCCAGTGGTGCAATTTCAGTCTGCTTGCCTTGTTTTTCCATTCGCTGTTGGCAGATCCAGCGCTGAGCCTGGCGAGCAAGTGTTATTTTCGACCTGGAGAGGACCTGGAGAGCTCCGCCTGAAGCCTAAAAAGCCTGAACATCGAGGGAAAAGAGCCGCTGTGCGAGAGTCCACTCTCGGTCTCAGAATCGTGTTGCCGGCACATTTTATAGAGCTTGAGTGGCCACTCCTGTCTGTCCGCCTGTCGCCGCCAGCATTTTAAATAGACCCGCTGCAGCCGCAGGTAGCTAGGTGCACCATCCCACTTTGAAGAGCTTCTTCACGAAGCGCTTGTCCCTCTCCATCACTCTTGCATCCCCACGCGTCCGCACACTCGAGTCTGCTACGTCTTCGGTTGAGACAGGATTGGACTAAGAGAAGATCCAGTAAGACCGAGTCTCTTGTTGTTGTGCTCGGGGGTTTCTCCTTTCCTGCTCTCGCACTAAAAGAGGGAGAAACTCATAACGGAGATCAGCAGCAAGACGGAGCCGACAAGCATGACATTCGCCAAGTGCATTGGCGGCGAACCTGATCGCGTGTTTGCGTCGCCCACGGCGCGTGAAATGCCGCCAGGACGACTCAAAATGCGCCAGTTTCTTGGGTGGACGCGCGGCGGCAGCAGCAGTAGCAAGAGCGAGCCAGCATCTCCACAGCAGGAACAGCACCAGCATCGACCAAGTCAGCAAAGCCCCGCGACGCCGGACATCAAGGCTGTGCACGCCAGCGCTTCATTCTCGCCAGCGCATTCCAAGGTAAGCAACTTTGTCTGATAGTCAACTCGTACATGCAACCAGGCTACACATAATGACTTGAAACGCTCTGACACTCACACTTGTTGTGGATGCTGTTTCTAGGAAATCCGTGAAAATGTGAGCAATGGTGACAAAGTTCAAGAGGAAAGCTCGTCGAACGACAACAACACTAGCAGCAGAGGTGATGACAAACCTGAGCACGATGCCCCAGAGGAAGAGACAGCGACTGCAGACTCGAACTTGAAGGAGAAGGCGAAAGAGAGAGAAGAGGACGAGTTTGCGAGTCCACCGCCACCAAACGTGATCTACCGCAAGGGCGAGAAGAGTTTTCTCGACTTCCATCAGCACTACGCGATCACGCGCCACCTGGGCGAAGGGTCGTACTCGACGGTCAAGCAAGTCACACATCGCAAGAAAGGAGGCTTCTATGCGTGCAAGATTGTCGACAAAGCCGCGCTCTCTGCAGTGGATCGCGCGGCGCTGAGCCAGGAAGTGCACGTGCTCTCGCGCGTCAGCCACGACAACATCATGCGTCTCCACGAAGTGATTGAAGACGACAGCAAGTGCTATCTCGTCACGGAGCTTGCCGAGCACGGCGATTTGTTTGACAAGATCGTCAAGCAGGGCAAATTCCCACAGCGCGAAGCCCAGAAAGTGGTCGGAGCACTTGCCGAGGCGCTGCACTACTGCCACTCGAAGAACATCATCCACCGCGACATCAAGCCGGAGAACGTGTTGTTGAGTGGGGACAATGTCAAGCTCTGTGACTTTGGGTTCGCCAAGCAACTGAGCGATTTTAACGAGCAATCGGTCGATTCGTGCGGCACTCCAGGGTACGCGGCGCCGGAGATTCTTGACGGCAAGCCGTACGGCATCGAAGTCGACGTGTTCAGTCTCGGAGTGGTCATGTACATCATGCTTTGCGGGTATCCTCCGTTTCCAATGAAGCTCTCTCAACTGCGCACCCACCGGTTCAACGTGCGATTCCCTTCGAAGGACTGGGGCCACATCGATCCGACCGTCAAAGAGCTGGTAAGTTCATGTTTTGAATCCACGCAACTCGGGATGTCTTTTTTCTCAGTGAGCTCACCTCGCCTCTTTGTTTTTGCCTGAACAGATTGCCAAGATGCTGCACATCACTCCAAGCCATCGCCCGTCAGCAGCATACCTTCGCGCGCACCCATGGATCCGGAAAGGCAAGGAGATCCTTGATCAGTTGCGCAGAGAAGCCGAGGAGCGCAAGAGACTTGCGGATTTGACTCGAAAGCAGCAAATGGCGGACAGCATTCGGAAGAAACTCGCCATGGGCGGCTTCGAAGTCGTCAAGTACGGTCGCAATGGTCTTCCTCATCGCACGAAGCTTCGCCTTTCAAACGACGGAAAGTCGATCACGTGGCAGCCGAAACTGTTCAAGCGCGGGCTACTGCGATACCAGAATGCGCGAAGCTTCACGAGTCTGTTTGGAATCTCGAAAGAGAGCAACAGCAACAGCCAGCCTCAGCTCCATGTGCATCCTCAGGTGGATCGCTTGAGTGGATGTGACGCTGGTGGACGACGAAGCGAGCCGTCCATCGAGGATGAGGACGGTGAGCAGCAGAGAAACAGCACGCTCTCCAGCACTGGCAGCAACTCGAGCAACAACAGCTCCGCGTCGGACAGGAGCACCAGCGAGAAGAAGCTATGGTGGAAATCGTTCCGACGAGACCGCGGAAAGGCAGAGCGAACAGCGAGCGGGGGTTTCTCGCTCTCATTCAGTGCCTCACGATCATCTGCATCCTCGTTCGATGAGAGCACCACTGCTGAATCTACTACGACTGCATCTTCTGGTCGCGTGTCTTCTGCATCAGTGCTCGCTATGCCCATTACACAGACGCAAGATAAACTGGACGATTCGATCAACTTGAATGACATCCGCGCCATGACGACCGGCGATCAGTCGGGATTCTTCGTGGCGCACAAAACGAACTTGCCGAATGGTTGCAAGCGGGCGGTTGACCCCGGGTGTGTGCTCTCTGTCACGACTCGGTTCCGCGAGCTGCACCTTGAGTTCCAGAACGAAGAAACACGCAACGGCTTTGCGTTCTTGCTCGAGCAGGCGACACTCCCGCTGCAGAAGCCCGTGCAGGATCGCCGACGATACGCGAATGCGTCCCGGGTCTCTTCATCGAACGACAAGGAAGACAGCAGCACCGAGTTCGAAGACGCCAACCAGTATCCTCCGGTTGATGAGACAGCATCATCACCTGACGGAAACGATGGTAACAACAGCACTAGCGTAAGAGAATAGCTAATCTGTTTTTCTGCTGAACAAAAACAAAGATGAGACTCAGAAAAGTGGTGATAACATGCGGATTATATAAAAGATGCGATAAAAAACAAAACCAACGTACCGAGTCGCTTGCTTGTTTGCTTTTGTCTACTGGACTACTGCTTTTGTGCTTTTACGTCGAGGGGTCGACACGGGCGAGAACGCATCGTTGCCTTGATCCGTGTCCGAAGCTGAACGCGTGCGCACAGTTAAGTCGTTGCTGCCAGCCAATGCATCTTGAGCCGAGCGCCGCATGATCGACGGCAATCTGAACACGTTCTTCCTTCGAGCCAGCAGAACTTGCCGATTAAAGATGGACGAGCAGCCCAAGAAGACCGAAATCGCAGCGACGAACAGCAAGTAGATGCGGCGAGAGACAAGCTTGGTCGCATGCGCCTTGATCATGAAAATCAGCGCGAGCTCCCCAATTTGGCACAATCCAACAGCTGCAAGCAGCGCCTTCTCCATCCTGACATTGAAAAACGTCATCACGGCAGTCATCGAGAATGTCTTGATCATAATGATCAGGATGACCATCGACAGGATCTCGCCCGCATTCTTCAGCAAAAAGATTGGGTTCAGGATCATGCCCACGCACGCGAAGAACATGCTCCCAAACAAGTTCTCCATCACACGGATAGACGTGAACGCCGCCTTCGCATCGTTGGACGCGTTGATGAACGCCAAACCAGCCAGAAACGCGCCACACTCGAGTGACAGCCCGATGTGTTCCGAAAACAGTGCCATGAACAGACACACCGACACGACGCCAAGCAGCACGAGGGGGGAGTGGTGCACCTGCTCCATCTCGATCAAGAAGCGCAGAAGACGAGGAACGACGTGTTGGTATAGCGTGTACGCCAGCATAACCACAATCCCGTAGGATACAATCGAGCGGATTGCTGCAAATCCAATCCAGCCCATTGATCGACTGGAAAACCACTCGGGAGTACCCAGTGCGAAGCTCATCAGGATATCTTGAACGGCAATGATGGCAGTCAGCGTCTGCAAAAATATGAAAATGAAGGTTTCAGCGTGGTGAATAATAGTTCAACGATAACAACATCTGGTAGCGCGCAACACTTACTCGTCCGTACGAAGACTCGTGGATCTGGTTCGCGCGAATGTACTCATAGAGTGGCGCAGTTGTGGTAAAGCAAACGGCAACACCAATGATCAAGCCTTCTCCAAACGATGATGACTGGAGCAAAGAGAGAAAACGTTAGGTGTCGCATTCTCACAACAACAACAACAAGTCTCAAAGAATAGGAACTTACCCATCCGATGTACATCGACACCATTGCCACCAAGATCACAATGGATGTGATGTACGCCATGCCTCCGAGGAAGTACTGCTTGAAGTTGTCGTCAAGTTTCTGCGGCGTGTACCCCGCTCCATGACCGAAGAGCAGGAAGATCGAGCCGAACAAGGAAATCGTCTCCACTTCTTTGAACTGTCGCACCAGACCCAAGCACGAAGGACCGACCAACGCTCCTCCGAGAAGGTAGCCGACATTCGGTGGGATGTTGAAGTAGGTTGCAATGATCCCTCCAATCGCCGACACTCCCAGCAAGATCGCGATCTGACCGAGGAGCTTGAAATCGTAATGAAGCACTGCTGGATCGACTTTCTTCTCTGCAGCTTCGAGCTTTTGAAGCTGAATTGAAGTCAGCCCCGTGGTATTGCGGATGTGCCCGGTCTCGTAATCGACGACCTTCATGCCGTTCTCCTCGATGAACTGCTCTTGCTCCTCTTCTTTCTGCTGCTCTAGTACTTCTTTCAGTTTCTTTGACTTCTGTTCCGTGTCTTTCTCCACCACGACCAGCTCAAAGAGCGTGCCGTTCAAACCTTCTGCGAGTTTTCTCAGGTTGTTCTGCTCAAAGAATCACACAAACAGTCAGCAAGGACCACATCAATATGCAGAGCCATTTCAGATAAGGATGTGGACATACCTTCAACACTTGCAGTTCCTGGCTGATTCGAAGAGATTCCCCGGAGCGCTGCTTTGGGAACCGCGAGCCCACCTTCATGTTCATTTCGTCAATGCTCTGCGCCACACTGAGCTCCAATTGCTGCAGAATGTGAAGATGTGCTTCAACATGGTCAATCGACACGTTCGCTGCTGTTTGCGCTACGTCGTCCTTGGCGTCAGCATCAGGATCACTGATCGGGATGGTTGGTGCTTCCGTTTGTTCGCCTTGATCTTTCTTAGGTGGTGCTTTGTCTTCTCCGTCGATGTTGATGGGGTTAGTGACATCCTTGGGCTTAGGCTTCTCTTGCTCCTTATCTTCGTGTTCCGCATTCGCATCCAGCGGTGGGCTCGTTGTCACACCAATCGCTTCCAACTGCGCCGGCGAGAGCTCGACTCCGAGCATCGGCAGCTCTTCCTCTGGCTGCTGCTCCGTTTTCCCGTTCCCTGTCGGCTGCTTCTCTCGTGTCGTCACGACAGGTTTCTCCTTGCCAGTAACGCCGAACGTATCGCCATCACCAACACCTAGTACATTCACCTGTTCTTTCTGATAGCGGGTATCGCGCGCTGCTGCCTGTGCAGCCTTATTGAACTCTCCACCTGCTGCTGCTGGCTTCAGCGAGTCTGTCCGCGCGACCGCCACGGCGTCTTCCTCCAGCGCGGCACCCATGGCGTCCACCGCTCCCACTGAGCTCGCGCATACACAAAGAACGGTCGCGAGGAGAATACATGAAGAAGCAGCAACGGAGAGCACGCGCGTCGCTCGGCGTGGACGACGACCGCGCACGTGCATGTGTGTGGGCGGGCGGATGCGGGCTTCAGAAAGAGTAATGCGGGCTGAAAGGAAGGGTTGAATCACAACCCAAAAACCTCAGGTATAAAAAGGCTTTTAGCCTCTTTATTTCGGGATTTCGAACCAAATTACCTGTATGCATAATGGAATGAGGTCTAGAAGGGAGCCTTCATAAATGATAAAGAGGCAGACTCCATATGCATACAAAAACAAAGTCAAAAAGGGAAAATTCACACAAGTCATGATGACTTTATCGTCCTCTTAACAGCAAATAATCAAAACCGAAACGAAAAAATACCGGTTTTTATAACATGCAAGCTGACCGGTAACCGATCTACCGGTATTTTTGGTATTTTTTAGAACCCGCTCATGAAGATGGCGGCCGCGTTCACTTTGACAACCTTGTGCGACATTTCACAAGAGCAACGAGTGTCATCATGGCACCGGTGGACATTTGTAAACAGGGAAGAGTGCGTCGATGGCTCCGCTTGCCACCTCCCATCTCAGCTGCTGCCCACGCAAAGCGGAGGATCCACTCACCTGACCAGCAGATCTGCAAGTGAACAACACCACCACATCCGCTTTTGACGCCTCCCAACACAAGCACAAGAGCGCTCTGCAAGAACACAAGAGAACTGCAATGGCGTCACCGATCACGGATTGGAACCTGGTGCTGTCGCACGCGGAAGCCGCAGCGAGGGAAGCACTGCAGACGTTCCCGCTGCCCTACGCGACCAGCGGCGCGCTCGCCGTGAGCTTCCAGATGCTCTTCGTCGCGGTGTTCTTCTGCTGGATCGCGAGCGTGCTCACGCGCAACTACTCGTTCACGGACCGCATCTGGTCGATCACGCCGTTCCTGTTCGTGTGGCACTTTGCGTACAAGGCGTTCCTGGAAGACGGCAAGCTGGACGACCGCCTCACGATCATGGTCGTGCTCTCGACGCTCTGGGGACTGCGTCTCACGTTCAACTTTGCGCGCAAGGGCGGCTACAGTCTCAGCGAAGAAGACTACCGCTGGGCCGTGCTGCGCAAGCACATGAACGTCGTGCTGTACCAGATCTTCAACGTCGTGTTCATCGCCGGGTACCAGAATGTGCTCGTCTACCTCACTGCGCTGCCAGCGTACGTCGCTTACACGCACCGCGTGCCGCTGACCGAGGTGGACTGGATCGCGTCGGGCCTCTTCTTGGCGCTGCTGCTTCTGGAAACGGTCGCGGACCAGCAGCAGTGGAACTTTTACAAGCAAAAGTACGCGCTGATCGCCAAGAAGCAGCCGCTCACGGGCGACTTCAAGATCGGCTTCAACCGCAGCGGGCTCTTCCGCTACAGCCGCCACCCAAACTTCTTCGCCGAGTTCTCCCAGTGGTGCGTCTTCTACGTCTTCAGCGTGACTTCGTCCGGGGTCGCGCTCAACCCGACGATCGTCGGCGCCGTGCTGCTCGTGCTGCTCTTCCAGGGCTCGACCATGTTCACCGAGTGGATCACGGCGTCCAAGTACCCGGAGTACACGGTGTACCAGACCCAGGTCTCGCGCCTCGTGCCGTGGTTCTCTCAGGTCGAGCGCTCCAAGAAGCGCGTCGACTAAAGAGCGAGTCCATTTCGGAGCTGTCTCCGCATTGCTGTCTGGTGCTCAATGGGCACCATCTACTCGCCAGTACAAGAAGTACCCCCAATCAGTTTGTGATGTGATGTGAATGAGCTTAATAAACCAGCATGCACAGCAATACTTCGTTAAAGTGGTTTGCCCATGCTCCATTTTCATGCAACCGTTTCCATCACGCAAATGAATCACCTCTATAAAGGCATATATGTTACCTCCGTAAGCTCATGTTGAGATTGCCCACACAAAACAAACAGCCCATAAATCTGAAAGCAGCAACAAAAGACAAATGAAGCGAGCGGGGGCGACGACGGGCGAGCTGCCGCGCAAGCTCACGGCCGTGGGCACGCTGGGCGACGTCGGCGCCGCGTACACGGTCTATGAGAAGAACTGGATCTGCGCCGAGTGCAGCCACGAGAACTACGCGCGCCGCCAGCGCTGCTACCGGTGTCGCGCGAAGAAAGTGGCGGCGCCGGACGCGCTCGTGGTGGACAGCAAGGGTGACCAGCACTCGTGGCGCGAAGCGCTCGACCCGGCGACGAACAAGATCTACTACTACAACGTCGAGACGAACCGGACCCAGTGGGAGCGTCCGGCGGAAATGGGGGCGGCCCCTCACGGTAGGTTTGAGTTGCTCAATTGTGTGTGCATTTGCGTGATGAAGATATGGCATTGACACAGACTTGTGAATGCATGGGGTTTTCTTGTGTTGTGTTATAATAGCGACGGGCTGGTTTGGTCGCGGACGCGCCGGTGAAGAGAACGCAAACAAGTACGAAGAGCTGAACGAGAAGTACCTGAGCCGCCCGGCGCGCAAGCAGCTGGAGCACATGCCGACCAAGAATTCGCACCTCGAAGGCGCGTACGAGTACAACATCTGGTACGACAAGCACATTGGTGACCACTGGAGCAACGACCGCGGCAAGGAACCAGCAGCAACGCGCTGTATTCTGGAGCTGGACGCAGGCAAGACCAAGGCCGACGTGGTCAGCAAGGCGAACCGCTACTTCTGCATGCACTTTGCGCGCGGCATGTGCGCGCGCGGCGCCGAGTGTAACTACTACCACAGAATACCGACGATGGCGGACGAGAACCGCGTCGGCATGATGCACGACTGCTTTGGCCGCGAGCGCCACGCGACGGACCGCGACGACATGTCGGGCGTCGGCAACTTCACGCGGAACTCAAGAACGCTCTACGTTGGCGGGCTGAAGAGCGTCGAGAAGCCCAGGGAGCTCGAAGCGACCGTGATGAAGCACTTCAGCGAGTGGGGCGAGGTAGAGAGCGTGAACGTGATCCACCGCCTGTCGATCTGCTTCATCCGCTACCGCCACCGCACGAGCGCCGAGTTTGCGAAAGAAGCCATGGGCAACCAGGCGCTCGAGCACGATGAGGTGCTCAACATCCGCTGGGCGTTCGACGACCCGAACCCGGTCGCGAAGCAGGCCGCCGACCGCTCGGACCACGACGCGATCGTCGCGATGGTGCAGTCCAAGGGGCTGAGCACCGAGGCCGCGGCGTTCAGCTACCCGGAGCAGTACGCGATGCCGACGACCAACCGCCAGCAGATCGAGGGCGAGAACATCGCGTCGTACCCAGACACGGACGTGCAGTACGCTGCGAGTGGGGGTGACAGTACTGCGAGCGCATATGCGCAGCTGAGCTACGCGGACCCAGATGGCGCTGCCAGTGGTGGCGACGATGACGATGGAGATGATGACGACCAGTAGCAAGGAAATTGACAACGCTGGCCTTGTAGGCTTAACCTTAAGCCCAGCAGCTTAAGCTAATACAGTATCCAATACACGCAGTTGTTCTTCCTTACTACTCTATCTAATATTGATGCTAGTAAACAGATATTTCGTCATGGATCCAAGTATCGATACGCGGGCTTGATGACGTGGTGCTTCTGCTGCGACTCGCAGCATCGCTTGGTCGTGGGTTTCGCTTTGCCTTGGGGCTGAGGCAGCAGCGGCTCGACCAGCGCTTTGTCCTCGATCACCACCGTCTTGCTGTCGACGTAGTCTGCGTCTTCTTCGTCGCCTTCGCCCTTCTCCGCCTTCTCTCTCACTAAACACCAGCAACAGATGCGGTCTCCACAGCCCAGGAACGCGAGCACGAGCACGAGCGTCGTGAACCAGAACCACCACGCGAGGCGCCATGCGAGTGGCTCGGGGGAGCAGATCTCCGTGCCGTCGTCGCGCAGCCAGCACTCGGCGGCGACGCATGACGCAGCTCTGCCGAAGGTGATGGCGAAGGCACCATACCGTCGTCGCTGGTGAGCGAGCTCGTGCCTCATGTGATCAAGAAGGCAAAGAGCGGGTCACTCGCCCAACCCATCAAAAGTGGATTGCATGTGTGAAGCGTCGCTTGAGAGCGCGATGCTCACAGAGAGACACAGTTACCAACGACTGTTGCTGCAAGATGTGAAGCTGCTGCTTGGATCTCATGGTGTCATGGTGCATGTTGTTGGCAGCACTGAGCATGAGACTGAAGAACTGAAACGTATCTTGGAAATAACCAGCGATCTGGTTGGCCAGCTCAACCCAGTTTCTGCAAACACGATTGGCCAATCCATCCACCAATCTCGCCGACCGTTTCGAAGTGAATTTGCGCGCGTCCACCACAGTCTTGGGGGGATCCGCTCGTTTTCGCGAAATCGTGGCTCGCCGAGGTCTCCGACGATCACTACGATCATGTCGTCCAAGATGCCTTCTTTCGCCATGCGGTCCATGAACTTGCCGAGCGCGAGGTCTGGAAGTACCGCAGGTCCAGGTACCGCTGGATGTCGTCGCTGTGCTCTTCGTCTTTGTACAGCGCCGTGAAGTTGGGTTTCTCTGGTGGTCCCACCACTTTAGGTGGTCCCAGAACGGCACGTGGCTGGAAATCGTGAAGAGGTTGACGAAGAACGGCTTCTTGGGCTCGTTCTTCGCAACGCGCGCCTTCCACTCGCCCCTGCTCGCAGTGCACCAGAAATCCTTTACCATGTGAGAGCCTTCTCTTGGATACTTATTGCATTTGAGATAGATCCACCATCTTCCAGCACTTCCATGACGACCGATCACCTGACCGGACGAGAACGCGATTGATTTCATCCGTACAATGTATTATGAATTACTGATAGACGTTGTTGGATCGAAGTATTCATGAGACTCACTGTGAATCTGCTCCATCGGAATCGCTCAACTCCGCAACAGACACCACTGCGTTTCATGTGGTGACTGGGCTGGAAACATAGTTGTGGTTGAAAACGCGGACG